>CAUYLG010030347.1:0-23726 GCA_963573385.1 Cacajao melanocephalus | reverse complement strand
TGTAGGATATCTGGAGCCATGTGCTCTGCTGTTCATGCTGTCGTCACCCTGTTGAGCCTGAAAACATTGTATCAACCAGGTTCTGGGGCAGTCATGTTCTGGCCCCCATCCCTCCTCATTTAGGATGAAGCCCATCGAGTGGCCCTCATGGTGGGAGTGGGGGGGTTTCATCACAGGACCCATGTACCAGTCTCTTGGCCAAGGGGTGTGTCCTTGACTCCAGCTAGGCCAACTGGGTCCATCTTGGGTTTTTTAATTTTTTAAAATTTTTTATTTTTTGAGATGGAGTCTTGCTCTGTCGCTCAGGCTGGAGTGCAGTGGCATGATCTCGGCTCACTGCAACCTCTGCCTCCCAGGTTCAAGTGATTCTCCTGCCTCAGCCTCCTGAGTAGCTGGGACTACAGGCGTATGCCATCATGCCTGGCTAATTTTTTTGTGTTTTTAGTAGAGATGGGGTTTCACCGTGTTAGCCAGGATGGTCTCAATTTCTTGACTCTGTGATCTGCCTGCCTCGGCCTCCCAAAGGACTGGGATTATAGGCATGAGCCACTGGGCCTGGACTTTTTTGTTTTTTAATCTAGAGTGCCCTTCCTCCTTCACTCCCTTTCTGATCTACATCCTGGGAGGTGAGAGGCATCATGGTTTTAGCGGATCTGAGAATGTGGCTGGCCCTTGCTCCCTAAGCCAGAGAGTTGGTGCAGACAAAGTCCCTATGGCCTTGGTGATGCTGATTCCAAGCCCCTGCCACCCCCAAAGGCACTTTTCTCCCGGTGCCCAAGGGCCTGGCTTCTTCCAGCAGTGCCATGGGAGTTAAGCGTCTCATTTGCGCGCCCCACCTGCCCCCTCAGCAGACAGGCAGGGCCGGGGCTGGGCCCAGGCCAACTCTCCTCTCCCAGGAGTTCTTTGAGGAGCAGCAGGGAGCAGCCACGAGTAAGCACCTGGGTTGGCAAGAGGACAGGGGTCTGGATTCCCCTGGGCAGAGGAGGAGAGTCCAGCTTCCAGGGAGAAGTGGCACCTGCAGAGTATAGGGCTGTGTTTGGGGAGCCAGCCCCATAGGGAGTCCAGGCACAACCCCGGGTGGTCTTTGCAACAGCAGGGCCTTTGACAGAAAGCTGTTAAAAAGGCAAAGAGGGGTTCCTAATCCAAAGGCCCAGTCCATCTTTGCCAACCGTGGTCTGTGCCTGCCTCTTGGAAAGGCCTGTGGTAACAATTCTCCAACCAGAGTGATATCTTTTGGGTGTTTTGCTTTGCTTTTAAAAAATTATAAACACATCACAAACATTTGGAAGATTGAAAACCAACAAAAAAAGAGTCACCAGAAACCACTGTTCAGGTATAGAAAAATGCTTGTTTTAATTAATTTTCTAGCCAGCTGCGGTGGCTCAAAGTGCCTGTAATCCCAGCATTTTAGAAGGCTGGGGCGGGCAGATTACCTGAGGTCAGGAGTTTGAGACCAGCCTGGCCAGCATGACAAAACCCAGTCTCCACTAAACATACAAAAATTAGCTGAGCATGGTGGTGCATGGCAGTAATCCCAGCTACTCAGGAGGCTAAGGCACAAGAATTGCTTGAACTAGGGAGGCGGAGGTTGCAGTGAGCTGAAATCATGCCACTGCGCTCCTGCCTGGGTGACAGAGTGAGACACCGTTTCAAAAAAAAAAAAAAAAAAAGAGGAAAAAATGTTCTAGCATGCAGTCTAGAACTGTGATAGAAGTAGGTTTGGGCTAGATAACCTAAACCAGTCTCTCAAGTGCAGTCCCAAGCACAGCAGCAGCAGCACCTGGAAACTTGTTAGAAATGCCAGTTCTCAGGTCCTACCTCTGACCTTCCAAATTAGAACGGAGGGTGAGTTCAGCAAATTGTTTTAAGAGATCTGAATGTGGTCTAGTTTGGGAGCCACTGATTTAACACTTTCTCATTCAATGCAGTCCTACCATGTTACCACCAGAGGGCACCAGGAGGCTGCGGTTTTCCCCTTAAAATTGCGGCAACGTCTGCTACAGGTATTATTAAGACCTGGCTAGACGTTTGTTGTTGTTGTTGCTGTTTTGAGATGGAGTCTGGCTCTGTCGCCCAGGCTCGAGTGCAGTGGCGCCATCTAGTCTCGCTGCAACCTCCGCCTTCCGAGTTCAAGTGATTCTCCTGCCTCAGCCTTCCAAGTAGCTGGGACTACAGGCGTGTGCCACCGCATCAGGCTAATTTTTGTAGTTTTGGTAGAGACGGGGTTTCATCATGTTGGTCAGTTGACCTCGATCTCCTGACCTCGTGATCCACCCGCCTCGGCCTCCCAAAGTGCTGGGATTACAGGCATGAGCCACCACGCCCGGCTTTTTTTTTTTTTTTTTTTTTGAGATGGAGTTTCACTCTTGTTGCCCAGGCTGGAGTACGATGACGCAATCTCGGCTCACTGCAACCTCCGCCTCTCTAGTTAAAGCGATTCTCCTGCCTCAGCCTCCCGAGTAGCTGGGATTACAGGCACGCGCCACCACGCCTGGCTAGTTTTGTATTTTTAGTAGAGACAGGGGTTTCTCCATGTTGGTCAGGCTGGTCTCCAACTCCTGACCTCAAGTGATCCACCTGCTTTGGCCTCCCAGAGTGCTGGGATTACAGGCGTGAGCCACCGCGCCCGGCCTGACGTCGCTAGACTTTAAAAATAAAGAATGCTGGACGATATGTTAAGAATTATTGGCTAACTTTAAATACCACTGTGTTTGGACCAAATTGTACTTTCACTGTAGTCCTTGACCAACTGCAGAGCCAGTATCTTTAAGTGGCGGCGGAACGCATTTGACGGTGCTTGTTTTGCTCAGAACATAAATGTAAAAGCACTACAAAAATTAGAAACAAAGACAGTCTCCTATTAAAAGTTTGTATTCTATATGGCCAGGTACGGTGGCTCACGCCTGTAATCCCAGCACTTTGGGAGGCTGAGGCAGGCCAATCACCTGAGGTCAGGAGTTCAAGACCAGCCTGGCCAACATGGTAAAACTCTATGTCTACTACAAATACAAAAATTAGTTGGGCATGGTGGTGCATGCCTGTAATCCCAGCTACTTAGGGGTTGAGGCAGGAGAATTGCTTGACCTGGGAGGCGGAGGTTGCAGTGAGCCAAGATCATGCCACCTCACTCCAGCCTGGTGACAGAGCAAGGCTCTGTCTCAAAAAAAAAAAAAAAAGTGTTCTAGGGTCTAGATACCGGACTTGCCACGTGAACAAGACAAAATTCTGCCCCATGGAGTTTACATTCTTGTGAGAAAGAACGAGCAATAAATAAGCACTGAATATGATGTCAAAAGGAAAAGAAAGCAGAGTGGGGTGTACCCAGAGCATGGGCAGCAGGAAGATGTTGGCCAAGCCCTGACTGGGGGATTGGCATTGGAACAGAGATCTGAATGGAATAAGTGAATACACTCTGAGAATGTCTAGGGAAACAGCTGTCCAGGCAGAGAGAAGTACAAAGGCCCGGCGGTGGGAATGACCTCTTAGGCTTGCGGAAGAGAGGGGAGTAGGACTGGAGGTAGGGAGATTTCCCCCCCATCCCCGCTGGGCATCTCTTGCAGTTGCCCAGGCATGAGACGGAGGTGGCTGGAACCGGGTGGGAGCAGAGGAGGGACGAGGTGTGGCTGGATCCAGGATGAGCTTGCGGGGGGTGGCCAACAACCATGCCTGCATTATGTGAGTTACAATCTCTCTAGGTATGGGTGGCTTCAGGTATTCTTAAAATTCTCTTTCTGTGATATATATTATTACTTGAAAAGATCACCTAGGAAAGTCCATGGCTTCCTATTCACCCTGTATCCCGTATACTTTGCCAGAGAGGCCCATGTACATTATGCACGTACTTTTTTTTTTTTTTTTGAGACGGAATCTCGCTCTGTCACCCAGGCTGGAGTGCAGTGGTGTGATCTCAGCTCACCACAACCTACACCTCCTGGGTTCAAGCCATTCTCCTGCCTCAGCCTCCTGAGTAGCTGGGACTACAGATGCCTGCCACTATGCCCAGCTAATTTTTGTATTTTTAGTAGAGACAGGGTTTCACTATATTGGCCAGGCTGGTCTTGAACTCCTGACCTCAAGTGATCCTCCTGCCTCGGCCTCCCAAAGCCATATGCATCCTATTGTTGGTCTTGCTACTTATTAAGTATTCACTGTGCCAACAGCAAAGACCTTTTCACGGCATTCAGTCCCCTACCCCCACCTGCAACCCTCTGAATTAGGTATTATCCCCATTTGACAGACAAGAAACTGCGGCTCAGAGGGGCCAAGATGTTTGTCTAACCACATGTATTCTAAGATGTTTGTCTTCAGGCCTAAGGATCAGAGACACTTTCTCATTACAGGAAGGGACCACAGAGCGGGAATGCTGCCTGAAGACAGATGGATGTGGGGCCCTAGGGGAAATGGGCTTTGCAGGATCATAAAGGAAGTCTTAAAACTTTAATAATGACGACAGAAATTGAGCAGCCATTTCTGCGGCTTTTTTCTTTTTTCTTTTTCTTTTCTTTTTTTTTTTTTTTTGAGACAGAGTCTCCCTTTATCACCCAGGCTGGAGTGCAGTGGTGCAATCTCAGCTCACTGCAAGCTCCGCCTCCCAGGTTCAAATGATTCTCCTGCCTTATTAGCCTCTGGAGTAGCTGGGATTACAGGCATGAACCACAACATCCGGCTAATTTTTGTACTTTCGGTAGAGATGTACTTTCACCATGTTGGCCAGGCTGGTCTCTAACTCCTGACCTCAGGTGATCCACCTGCCTTGGCCTCCCAAAGTGCTGGAATTACAGGGATGAGCCACCATGCCCAGCCCTGAACGGCCGTTTCTGTGGCTTTTGGATATGAAGATGTGTGGAGAGGAAAGCCGGTGTGGTAAGGAGTGAAGGCTTCCTGAGGAGTCTCTCCTTATTCATGTGCCAGCCCCTCTTAGAAGAGACCTGTCTTGGGCAGTGTCTTGGAAGGTAGAGTGGCATCATCCATCAAGGGACAGAAGCTGATGTCCCCAGGCCAGCCACATTGATTTTACTTGCTGATAACAGAATGCGGTCCTCTGCCTGTTCTGCAAACAGCCGTTCCAGGGTTCCCCCCGGGGTCCCACCCGTGAGAGTTGCCCAAATTCCCATCATGAGGGATCAGTGCCGGAGCCTTCAGCAAACTTCTGTGGAGCACCTGCGACATTCTGGGAACTGGGCTAGATGCTGGGAACACCAAAACAAAGACCCCATCCCTGCTCTTGAGGGAGTTGTAGCCACCTTTGGGTATAGCAGAGCATCTTGGCTCTGCCCAGATGGGACCGCTTTTATGGACCTGGGAGCTTACGGTGCTTCGTAAGTGTAGACAAGCACAGGACCCTGTTGGTTGGCTGCTGGAGGTGGAGAGTTTGCAGGGTGTATCGGGTGGGGAATGAGAACACTGCAAAGACAGAAATAAGCATTTGAAGAGGAAGGAGGTGGTGGCCTGGTGTCCGCTGCCACCCTCTGCCTCTGCCCCTTTCCACCTGCATGTATTGACTTCATGCTCACAGGTCTCAGTGGCTGGTGGCAGTAGCTGACGTGACAGCGCATGTGATACAAAGACCACGGATTCAGCCCGGCAGCACCACTTGGGCAGCGTGAGACGCAGAATCCTCCCCCACTGCAGCCCCAGAGCTGGACCCAGATGAGGAGGCGCCAGTGCAGAGCAGCGTCCCTGCTTGGAATTGCCAGCATGCAGGGGCCAGGGTCCTCTCCAAGGGCTTGTGAGCCACGGACTATCAACCTGAAGGTAAAGGAGGAAAGCGAATGGGCTTGTCCTGTTCACAAGTGACGTGCCTCTGGCGTTCCCTGGAAGCCATGGAGGTGACTGTGAGGGACGGCACAGTCCTCCAGTCTGTTGTGATCTGGATATCACTGTTGATGGGACTGAGATTTTGCAGTTTGGAAAGCCCAGGCACTTAGGTGGCAGAGGAATGTGTCCTGGTGTCATAGTGACTGTAGCTCTCCACTTGTCAGGTTCAGAGTGAGGACTCAGGCATCTCGTGCCATCCTTGTAGCGGCCCCATGAGGTAGTTCTATGATTGCTTCCATTGTACGGAAGCTGAGGTTTCACTTGGCCAAGTTCCCCCAGAAGCAGGAGTGGTGCCAGGAACGACCCGGCCACCTGACACCTTGGTGCGGGTCCCCCTCGCCTGTATGCAGCTTAGGAAACACTGCGCCTGGAAGACATCTAGTCTCACACACGGGGCTGGGCTCTGAGTGCAAGAGTCTTTATTCTAAGTTTTTCTTCCATTTTGAAGTAACTTTAAAAAAATTTTATTTTAGATGGAGTTTCGCTCTTGTTGCCCAGACTAGAGTGCAATGACCAATCTTGGCTCACCACTGCCTCTACCTCCTGGGTTTAAGCGATTCTCCTGCCTCAGCCTCCTGAGTAGCTGGGATTACAGGCTGGCACCACCACACCTGGCTAATTTTGCATTTTTAGTAGACATGGGGTTTCTTCATGTTGGTCAGGATGGTCTTGAACTCCCAATCTCAGGTGATCCACCCACCTCGGCCTCCAAAAGTGCTGGGATTACAGGTATAAGCCACCGCACCCAGCCTGTTTTTGTATCTTTAGAGTTGTGCAACCATCACCACAATCAGTTTGAGGCTGTTTTCCTAATTTCAGAAGAAATCCCCTATCAGCAGCCACTCCCTATTTCACCTACCCCGATCCAGCCCCAACAACCACGGACGTGCTTTCTGGGTTTTCAGACCTCCCTACTCATGAAAGGATTCATAGCTGTATGTAGCCTTTTGTGTCTGGCTTCTTTCATTTCGCATGCCCTTCCCCTCCCCTCCCCTTTCTCTGCCACCCAGGGTCTTTCTCTGCCACCCAGGCTGGAGTGTAGTAATGTGATCATGGCTTCCTGCAGCCTCGACCTCCTGGGCTCAAGCGACCCTCCTCCCTCAGTATACTGAGTAACTGGGACTACAGGCATGCACCACCACGCTTGACTAACTTTTTAAAAAACTTTGTAGTTATGGGGTCTCCCTGTGTTGCCCAGGTTGATCTCAAATTCTTGGGCTCAAGCAATCCTCCCACCTTTGCCTCCCAAAGTGTTGGGATTATAGGCATGAACAACTGCACAGCCAATGTAATGTTTTTAAGGCTCGTCTATGTTGTGGCATGAATCAGTACTGCATTTCTTTTTATTGTCAAATAATATTCTTCATGGAGATGCCATATTTTATTTATTTACCAGGCAATGGACATGGGGGTTGTTTCTGCTTTTTGATTATGTATGACTAATGCTGCATGAACACTGTGTGTGTGAATTACCTCTTCATTGCAAACAATGTGGGTTCAGGGGTGTGGCACATGTCTCTGTATTGCGGGGGTGTCTGCAAGACGATCCCTGGGCCTGGGAAGAAAGTAGGAGCATGGATAGAGATCATAGAGATATAGATGTGCCCATGTGTAATCTTATAATGATATAGACGTGGGTTGGGCATGGTGGTTCACACCTGTAATCCCAGCACTCTGGGAGGCCAAGGCAGGCAGATCACCTGAGGTCAGGAGTGTGAGACCAGCCTGGGCAACCTGGTGAAACCCTGTCTCTACTAAAAAAAAAGAAAATTAGCCAAGTGTGGTGGCAGGCGCCCGTAATCCCAGCTACTTGGGAAGCTGAGACAGGAGAATAGCTTGAACCCTGGAGGCGGAGGTTGCAGTGAGCTGAGATCACGCCGTTGCACTCCAGCCTGGGTGAGGAGAATGAAACTCCATCTCAATAATAATACTGACTTGCTTAGTTTAATGTAGACGTAACTCTATACTCATGTTTTTCCTGCTGGGCCACTTGTCCCCAGGTGCTGAGCATCACTGTTGCTGTGGGTTGTGTGAAGGAAGCCGACCCCGTGTGCTGAGGGCAGCCCTCCCGCCACGACGGCTTGTCCAGAGACTTCCAGTCCATGTGAGCCCATAAGCCACTGTCAGCTTGCTTGCCTTGACTCTCTTTGCTCACACCCAGATTTCACACCAGCACTGGGCCCTTCCGTGTGCGGGAAGGAAGCCTGAGCTATGTCCACAGACCCACTGATGGGAAAACCAAGTGATGGAGGGAGCAGAGCCCCGCAGGCCTTCCCAGGGCTCGAAGCTTACCCCAGGTCCACTGTCTTACCCCAGCATCCAAACGCTGGCATCCCAATCCAGATGGCCCCACCCTAGGCCCTCAGCACTCCCTTTCCCCACCCATGCCACACCCTAGCACCTCCGCCCCACCTCGGGCCCAGGCCCTTGGCCCCACCCTGGCCCACTCTTGATCCCTGTGCTTTCTGATCAGCCCCTCCACCTTGTCTGCCTTTGTCCTAGGGAAGTCCTTGATCCCTTTGCAGAGCTGTCCCAGCCCATGGTGTCCCTCCATGTGTGACGTGACTCTTGTCCGCCGTCCTTGACCGTACAAGCAGGACACTTGGGAACCTTGTTTCTGTCTCACATCTGGAGCCTTGAGGCTGTGCACAGGGCTCCCTAGTAGTTCATGAAATGAAGGAGGTGAGAGAGATCTCAGCGAGCCGGACAGCCTTGGTTATGACAGGCCTTCCCCTTCTCCAGCCCCTCTCTGGCTTTTTGGGTAGGGGAGCAGTCACTACAGGTGTGTGTTTCTCTGGGGATGCTTCATAGAGCTGTCTCTGCCCTCATGCTGGAGTCGTCAGACTCCACAGAGCATTGCTCTGTGCTGCCTGGAACGATCCAAAACACCGCTACACACACAGACACACACACAGACACACACAGACACACACACACACACCCCCCCCATATCCACATGCTGGGCTGAAATCTAAACCCCATAGACTTTGGGAGAGGGCCAGGCTGCCATGAGGACAGGCAGTGGGCAGGGAAGCCAGCCCCAGACGAAGGTGAGTGGAACGGGGCCCATGTGGGAAAAGGAGGCTGGTGGTTTTAACCAGGTAAGGAGAAGGTCCTCAGATGGTGTCCTCAGGAAGGACAGAGGAGGCCAGGAAGGAGCAAATGTCTTTCTTCTGAAGGAGCCTGAAGTTATCGTGTATGATTTTCATTTGGATAGCAATATAAAGCTGCCTTTTATAGTTTTCATGAAAAACCTTAAGGAATCCCCAGCAGAATTAAAAACAGGATGTCTATTTTCCAAATCATTTCAGAAGATAAAAGCAAGCACAACAGTCTATAGAAAAGTAAAAAGGAACAAAAAAATTAAAAGAACCTTCAAAACAGAAAGTCAGAATCAAGATGGAGACATTGGCCCAAACATAAGCAGCAGTGCCTCTGAGCATGGCACGTCTAACAGCTGCATAGGATAGGGCTTAACTCCCACTAGAGTTACTAGCACACTTATTCTTTAACAAGAAAGGAAACTTTAAAAAGGAACTTTTCCACTTCCCACACAACACCATTATCAGTCTTCAGTGAATCAAAAACAGGGTCAGAAGATTGGGCCATGGTAATATAAAAGGTAAAACGGATTAAATATTTACAGAATTTTGAACTGTGTTAATAGCTCTTCATTTTTTTTTTTTTTTTTTTTGAGATGGAGTCTCGCTCTGTAGACCAGACTGGACTGCAGTGGCATGATCTCGGCTCACGGCAACCTCTGCCTCCCTGGTCCCGGTTTAAGCAATTCTCCTACCTCGGCCTCCCAAGTAGCTGGGATTACAGGCATGAGCCACCCTGTCCAGCTAATTTTTGTATTTTTTTAGTAGAGTCGGGGTTTCACCATGTTGACCAGTCCGGTCTTGAACTCCTGACCTCATGATCCACCCGCCTCGGCCTCCCAAAGTTCTGGGATTACAGGCGTCAGCCAGCCTGCCTGGCTGGTCTTCGTATTGTCAAACTATCTTGTGTGCTAGTTACAAAATTAATTAAAACAGAAATCAATAATAAAGCAGAAACCGTACAAGCACTGAACCCAACCTCAATAATATGAAAGTTAATAATATGAATTAAACAAAAATTAAACTCCACTTGTTAGGAAAATATTAAGTCAATAGACTATTTAGAAGCTAAGAACAGTGAAATTGCCACATATCAAAACTTTGGGATATTGACACAGTCATACTCTGGAATGTGTTCAGTTAAGCATTGAGAAAGGGTACAAAAAAATTAAAACCAATATAAATTATGAAGGAATAAATATATAAAAATAAACTGATTAGAAAATAGCAAAATAAAACAGTTAAGAACTTATATTCTGATATCTTAAATACTAAAAAAAAGTTAATAAAATGGTTGAACTGCTCATCCTCACAAATTGGAATGTAATTTATTACACAGTTTCTGGCACCAAAGCTTTTTTTTTTTTTTTTTGATACAGAGCCTTGTTCTGTCGCCCAGGCCAGAGTGCAGTGGTGTGATCTCAGCTCACCGCAACCCCTGACTCCTGGGTTGTTCAGGCGATTCTCGTGCTTCGGCCTCCAAGTTGCTGAGGTTACAGGCACACATTTTGTATCTTTTTGTATTTTAGTAGAGATGGGGTTTTGCCATGTTGGCCACGCTGGTCTCAAACTCCTGACCTCAGGTGATCTGCTTTCCTCAGCCTCCCAAAGTGCTGGGATTACAGGTGTGAGCCGTCGCACCCTTCGAAAGCTGTTTTGTTTTTGTCTTTTTTGAGATGGATTCTCGCTATGTCGCCCAGGCTTGAGTGCAGTGGCATGATTGTGGCTCACTGCAGCCTCAGGTTCCCGGGTTCAAGAGATTCTCCTGCCTCAGCCTCCTGAACAGCTGGGACTATGGGTGTGTGCCATCACGCCCGGCTAATTTTTATATTTTTAGTAGAGATGGGGTTTCACCATGTTGGCCAGGCTAGTCTTTTAAACTCCTCACCTCAAGTGATCCTACTGCCTCAGCCTCCTGGAGAGCTGGGATTATAGGCGTGAGCCATTTCACCCAGCCTCAAAGCTGTTTTTGGAGGGGGCTATACATGCAGTGAGTCATTGATGTGGACCCAAACTCACAACACTCCAAATGAGGTCGACAGACAATGCCAGGCAGGGTGAGGAAACTGAGGCTAGTAGAGCTGGAGAGGAACAGCTGACGCTGCTGTGGCTTTTGGCCCATGGACCGAATGCCTCAATGAAGACTGAGTAAACAGTATTCGCTTCTCCATTCTCGGGGTCTCCACTCAGAGCCCCAGAACCGGTGGGCTGCCAGCCATTCCTCTGACCACCTGGGTGGTGCTCCCTGAGATGGGTAGGCTCTTTTCCTGCCATCTGATATTCTGCCATTCTCCTGACATCTTTCTCCAACTAAATACAGATTGCAAATCACAAAAATGACCTGGCGAGATGGGATGCTCACACATGGCTTCAGGATACACAGAGAACCTCAAATAGGTCTGCAAAAGGATCTAGAAGAAAGTTTCAGCAAACTGCTACATTTGATGTTGAATGCAGGGGGACGTGGCCTCTGTGAATCAGGAGCTAAAATGAAGAGGTAACAGAGTGAGATCAAAAGGAAACCAGATGAGACAAAAGGAGGAAAGGATCGGATACAGAAAACTTACAAAGAGATGGAAAATGTAGTGGAAGATTGAATCAGCGGTGTGAAAAGCAAATTGAAATTCTCAAACAGGACGGAGGAGACCGTGGGCGAGGGCGGGGGTGGGGCGGGCTGCTCTGTGGCTGGTCTGCCCTAGAGAGGAATGGACTGGAGCTTGCTGGGAAACATTTCTGCTCCTGTCCCTTCACTGAACAACAAATGGCATCTGTCCAGGGCCTGGACCAAGATCAGATAGAGAACCTCAGTCTGCCACCAGGGAGGGGATACTGTCAACTGGTACTCTCTGGGGCAGGGAAGGAGGACCAGCGACCCACCAGGCAAGTCTGTTACAGCCATAAATAAGGGGCCACTCCCAGGATCAGACCTGCTAGTCACACTGCATCCACAATTCTGATGTGGTCACTCTGTCTTCTGGAACCAAGACAAGAAATTACCTCTAGAGAGGGGGTGTCAGTCCCTGCCCTTGCTGCCTGGCCTCATCCCTGTGAGAGGGAGTGCTGGCTGACACCTCAACACAGGCCTCCTGTGCTGGTGGTTCACAGCCCTGCCCTGCGGCCCCCTCCCCCCCATAATCAGACACACCAGCAGGAGGCTGGAGGGGAGAAAGGTCCACGTCCCTGCAGGAGTTCCTGCCCCGTGGCACAGCCCCTGACCCAGCTTAGCTCTGACGTTGGCTCTTTTCGGCCCCAGGGGAGAAACTGGCTTCCCATTGGACACCTCCCTCTCAGCTGCCTTCGACTCTGGAAATTGTTGCTTCCTTAAAGCTCTTCATGTGAACCATTGGAGTCAAATCCCCCCCTTCCTTTTTTTTGAGACAAGGTTTTACTCTGTCACCCAGGCTGGAGTGCAGTGGTGCAATCTGGGCTCAGGTGATCTTCCCACCCTGAGGCCTCCCGAGTAGCTGGGACTACAGGTGGGCACCACCACTTCCAACTAATTTTTGTGGTTTTTGTAGAGACGGGGTTTTGCCCTATTGCCCAGGTTGGTCTTGAACTCCTGGCCTCAAGTGATCCACCCATCTCAACCTCCCAAAGCGCTGTGATTACAGGCATGAGCCCCATGCCCAGCCTCAAATCCCATTTCTGATGGACCCCCTAACTGATGCTTCCTCCCCACTTACCCCTACAACCAAGGGTGGGCTGCTCAGCCTTCCCCCCACTCTCGTGACTGGACTAACAGCTCTTCCTAAGGCACTAACAGGGTCTGGATATTGAGGCCTCTCTGATCACCCCCAGGGCGCCCCACCTGTGCAGAGCCCTGTCTCCCACCACCCTTGTGGGATTGTGACTGCCAGGGGAGGACCCCTTGCTTGTTCGGCGGGGAAGTCAGGCTCCCAGACCACTTGCTGTAGGCCTGGTGGAACCGCCCTGCCTCACTGGGGCCACACCACCTGCATGGCAGGTGCGCCACCTCTGCCCCATGGTGCTGCCTCTCAATGTGACATCCTCAGATGGGCTTGACAGACCAGGTCTGTCCTCCAGGTGTGTGTGGGGGCCCAAGGTGGGCTTCCTGGGTCTAGCACTAGGGGGCCAGGGTTTCCACATGTCAACAGCTGTGGCACCAGGGACCAGGCAGGCGGGCAACTCCTCCTTGTGGGCCCCTGTCTTCCCCAGTGGCTGTGCTGCGGCCCTTGGGAAACGCGGCCCTTGGGCCGAAACTCTCTTTGCCTCTGCTGCCCTCTGGCCTGCCCAGCACCACAGCGTTTCCCAGGGACTCTTCCACAATTGATGGTAGCAGGAAGGCCGAGAGGTGATCATGGTGAGTCTTCCTGCCCTGCAGAGGTGCCCGATTTGAGAGGACCGGGACTCCAGTGAGCCCCGTCTGGGCGCTGTTTCTCCAAGCTGGCCATGCCTGCTGTCACCTCAGGCGGGAGTGAAGCCACAGGTGCTCTAGGCAGCTTGGAGATGAGAGGCTCCCTGAGAGGAAGGAGGACAGGACAGAGGCCCAAGTCTGGAAGCTCTCAGGTCCCAGCACCTAGGCCATCTCCGGGGGTGTCAAAACACTTCCTGTTACTTATCAAACATTTGTCAACCCTCTGGGCTTTTCCGCAGAAACCCCTGGCTGCAACAGCATATTTCAGTCGCTGCTGAGGAGGCAGTTGCAGGACCTTGGGTGTGGGGATAAAAGGGGAGGACTGGCTGTATGGCTGCATCCCAAAGCAACAGCGGAGGGGCTGGCCTCCGCCTGGCAAGGGCCAAAGTTGGCAGCAGAGGACCGTGCGTGTTGTTTGCAGGCAAATACGCAGGACAAGAGCACTTAGGAGGACGGTGTGTGTGGCTTGGGCCTGAGCAGCCGTATCAGCCCAGAATACTGGCAGCCCGGGCACTGTCTGCAGGGAAAACCCTTTAGCTTCTTGTGGTGGGTCCCTAGATCCCAGGATTCACCATCCCTTCTGCCTCTGGGCCTTGGGAAGACGCGCCTTTGCTTGGGAAGATGCACCAGCAAAGCCGGCAGTGTCACCCACTGCCACCTGCTGCTCCCTCCCTGTAAGGGGTCTGCAGACACCACAGGGAGCTGGGACACGCACTGGTGAGGCTCGGGTGCTAGATCTCTCAGCGTCCATGATGCGGGCCCCTGATCTTCCAGCCATGGAGGTGGGAGTGAGGCAGAGGAAGGTAACCGTGCCCTGGGCGGTTTCCACAGGGGCCCCCAAAGAAGGGGGACTGGAGATGTCTGCTGGGGCACCTGTGGAAGTTGAGAGGAAATGAACTTGTGAGGGAAGTTGGAGAAGCTGGAACACGTATTTTCTTTCTGCGTGTGTGTGTGTGTGAGACAGTCTCACTCTGTTGCCTAGGTTGGAGTGTAGTGGGGTGATCACAGCTCACTGCAGCATTGATCTCTGGGGCACAAGCAGTCCTCCTACCTCAGCCTCCCCCTGAGTAGCTGAGACTACAGGTGGGCACCACCATACCCAGCTCATTTTTTATGTTTTGTAAAGATGGGGGTCTCGCTAAGTTGCCCGAGCTGGTCTTGAACTCCTGGGCTCAAGTGATCTATCCGCCTTGGCTTCCCAAACTGTTGGGATTACAGGTGTGGCCACTGTGCCCAGCCAGCAGCATGTCTAAAAGAGGATTTCTCACCTGGGCAATGTCACTGTGTTGGCTGCCCAGCTACCTGAGAGGTTGCTGCTGGAGGGCTACCTGGAGCAAAGGTCCTGGGGCTCAAACACCTGCAGAAAGACCAGGTGCTACTGGCTACCTCCCCAGTGACAGTTTTTTCTTGGAACTCTTCCTCCAGGCCTGCAGACCCATGAGCACAGGGCCACACTGCTCCCAAATCCCCTGAGCAGGGTGCCCCCAAACCACCGGTGTTATCGGCCCAAGAAGGTATGTCCCCACCTTCCCCTAACAGGGGACAGACAACAGGGAAGGCTGCACAGGGCTGTCATCCAACTGAGCATGTAGTGAGAATGCCTTGGAATTATTTCAAAGTTTCCTGCTGGTTTTAGGAAAAGAGATTCTCATCTAAATTATATTCATAAATTCTAAATTATATTCATAATTCCACACTCATAGCTCCATGGCGCATAGGAAATGTAATTGTTAGTGGCTCCAAGTGAAAAGAAAACCCACAACCCTCCCACAAAGCACAGCACACTACAGACGTGAAACTTGATGATGCCTCCTTCTCTCCGAGGTCTCGGCTCCCAGCTGACTATGGCAGTCATTACGAGGCAGAAACTACCCACCCTAGGCTTTGTGAGCTAATCTAGAAAACAGAGTTGCTGAGATTCGTAAGGTGACCCGACCAATTCTGCAAGATATGCAGAAGCCTTCCAAATCTCCCCAAAACAGAGAGGGAGTTAGCAGCTACTTCCTCCACTAATAGCAGAAGATGGAGCAGAATTTGCAGGACCCTAAGTCAGCTGAATTCAATATTAATTTTATTTTTTGAGATGGAGTCTTGCTCTCTTGCCCAGGTTAGGGTGCAGTCTGTGATCTCAGCTCACTGCAACCTCCCTCTCCTGGGTTCAAGCAGTTCTGCCTCAGCCTCCCGAGTAGCTGGGATTACAGGTGCCCGCCACCTCGCCCAGCTAATTTTTGTATTTTTAGTAGAGATGGGGTTTCACCCGAGGCCAGGTTGGTCTCGAACTCTTGTCCTCAGGTGATCCACCCACCTTGGCCTCCCAAAGTGCTGGTATTACAGGTGTGAGCCACACGCCCTGCCGTTATTAATTTAATTCACAACATCTGACTTTGTAGTAGTCAGGTGTTTGAGCAGAGCTTCCTGACCTGGCTGAGCTGGTCACAATCACTTGGGACAAAACTCGTACAGCCAGTCCTATAAGATTCGGTAGATCAGAGGGTGGCGGGGGCAGGAATCTGTATTTTTAGCAAGCCCTCCAGGAGATCCTGACACAGATAAATCCAGAACCGGGAATCTGGCTGTCAGATCTATTTGGAAGCAAATGCCTTTTCTTCACATGCTCCCTCTGCCTCAGCCTAAGTCCTAAAAAATAAAGAAGACAGATAAATGAAGACAGTTTTCAAGATATTCATGGAATGACTTTTTTTTTTTACATTTTTTTCAACTAATTAGGACAAAAACATTACAATGATTGGCTTCTTTCATTTAGTTACATAAATAAAATTTTTATAAATATCTCTTTATAAACAATATAAATAGCTTTACAACATAAATACATTTATGCATGACACGAATTTACAAACAGCAATGTTTTACAGCTGGTTCTGTCAGTCTCTTAAAAACTGTCCCTTGTCATCGAGTCGGTGTAGGTGTGTGTGTTTCATGTATATAATATATATATAATATATAACTTTTTATTTTTCATTTAAAAAAAAACAATAAAATCACAACCCCCTCCCCAAATAATAATAAAACAGCTGGTGTTGTGTATTCCCAGTACCAGGAAAAAAAGAAAGAAAGAAAGAAAGAAATGTAAAAGCCACACTGCGTCGGAGGTGTTTCCAGATGCTGGAGGCTGATGACCAAAGATGACCTCAGCGCAATGGAGCCAGTTTCCAATCCTGAAACACAGAGTGGACACGCATGCTCAGTTCTGGCCTCTTAGCTGAGAAATCCCAGCGGGCAGGGTGGTTCTAGACCCCTTCCTCCCCTTCCCACGGCAGCTTGAGGGATGCCCCCCCACCCCCCGGCCCCTGTCCTGACCAGGCCTTCCTGCGGAGGCGGGGGCTCCCTCTGCACACTCCCCAGCCCCCTTTGGCTTTGCCGTCCCAGCACAGGTGGAAACAGAGTGTCTGCAGCCCTCCTTCCTCCTCAGTCTGACCACAGGCCTTGCCCGTGGCCCTCAGGGAGGCGCAGAGAGAATGGAAAATCTCCCATCCCTTTTTTGCTATGACAGAAACCCTCAGTCAGTGCTTGCACGGGCTTTGTGTGTCTGGGTGACCGTGGATGGAAGGAGAAGGGAAACACCTCAGGAGTCAGGAAGCCTGGGCTCACATCTCTACCCTGACATTGACTCCCTGGATGACCCTGGATAGCTTGGAGTGTTCACCCATAAAACTGGATAATAGCCACCTCCCAGGGCTGGCTTTTGGATTCAACAGGGAGCCTCGGATTGGGCATCGGCAGAGTCTGGGTCGCAGGTGCCACCGGCAAACAGCACCTCCTTCTCCAGCTGGTTGCGCAGAGGAAGGGGTCCAGGTGCCCTTGAGAGGCAGAGGAAATGGTGTCTCACACCAGCCCTGGGGGATGCACAGTCATGGGCTCGGGGTTGAGTGTTGTCAGGGTGAAGTCTCTGCTAATGGGTATGTGGGTGCCCCGGGGCCCAAGGAAGGTGGCCTTCTAGGACGTTCAGTGCCCTCCCAAAGGACAGCATGCCCTGAATGGACCCGGGCCAGAATGGCTTGATGAACTCTCCCCCACTCCCTTCTCTGGCTCTGCCAGGTGTTTACACAGATGACAGCTGTCTGTGATGTCGCTGGGCCCCAGGGCCAAAGTGTTCATTCAGGTTTCAGACACCCCCGTCTCTGTCATTAGCATTATACAATCAACACCTAGAACCATCAGCGACCATTATTATGGTGGTGCTCAGAGCCCAAGTCAACCCCTGCGTGGAGAAATGGCCACAACCTCACAGAGTTTTCATTAATGTGAGAAATCGAAGCTGTCTTTTCCTTTAAGCTCAGTGATATACCCTGGGCATCACTGCCAAGAGCCTGCAGGAAGGATTTCTGCTCTCTCACTGGGAATGGGGGGCAGTGAGGTTGAGGTTTTTATTTTTCATTAAAAAAAAAAACACCAAATAATAAAACCACACCCCTGTTCCCAAACAATAATAAAACAGCTGGTGTTGGGGGTAAGCTGGTGTTGAGGGGTTGAGGGTAAGTGTTCATCTAGGCTAAGAGAGCTTGTAGGAGATTAAGGAAACCCACCCCCCCATCAAAGGGGTCGAGAATTCTTAGCAATGTGGATTCCTCCTACACAGCATCTTTCTCCACCCTTTTGGCTATCACTTGGTGACTGCAGACAGCCAGGCCCAAGAACAAGGCCCTATGGGGATGTGCATTCCAGACATGAACCCATGAAAGGTTCACTAACATTTGTTCATATTCTAAAGTTTGAACTTGACACTTAAGTCAAATTGAAAATTTGACTGTCTCTTTGTTGTTTAGGCAGGAGAGAAGAGAGCAAAGGCATTCCAAGGGTAGCTACTGAAGGCTGGTCCCCAAGTGTCAAAATCATTTCTCTCCCTGTGCAAGGGACAGTCAAGATCACAGACAACTGAAGCCTCTGCAGAATTGGGGAGAAGCCCACAGCCAAGCGAGGTCTGGCTGCAAAGAGAGGAAGTGCGCTGGGTAAAACCTAGGGTAGGTGGGAGTGCCGGTTTCTCTGGTCATTGACAAATATTTCTAAGAGTCTGTTGGGGGTGCAGTGGGTCCTGGAGTGCCTTAAGCTGTTCAATATGGGGAGGTGAATGGGTTCACACACTGTGCGAAAGTGTTCTGTACTGTAGAAACTATTTTTTTACAGTGTGCTGGAGAGGCGCTCTTGCTTCCCCCTGGGTGAAGATCAGATGCTGACAAGGGTTTTTGGGGTGGAGACAGCAGCCTGCCCATGGCCTGGGGTGGGACTGTCAAGGTGTGGGACAGGCAGTGGCAGCCGCTGAGCTGGAGGCAAGAAAGCCAGAAAGCCATGGGAGCCTGATCCTAACACACGTGATTGTCTATGTCAGAAGCTGGGTGTTGTTATTCAGTGGGCACTGGCAGGTGGCAGGAATAGAGAGGAGGGAAGGAGGAGAGGTGAGGCCCTCCACAGCAGGAAATTACCACCTTGCAGCACCTGGCAGGGTGTGATGGTAGGGCAGAGGTTTCCAGCCCTCGCACCGGTGAGACCCCACACCAGAAACAGAGCCCGGGGCACCGGTTGGGTGGGGGACGGGGTTGGTGAGGGACTCTGGGACATGTTGAGTTTGAGGTTAACGCAAAAAATATTTACTTTAGTGTCTTTCCTATTCCCTGAAATACACAAGCACTGAGGTTCACCCCTGAAACCACCAGGCTGCAGCTGCCTCAGGACCCTGGACAGACCAGTTTGCCCACTGCCTGGGTTTAGAGAAGGGACAGGAATCAGAGTGCCCCAGGCAGAAGAGCGCCCTGACAGTGCCAACAGGGGGCTATTCTCCCTACAGGGGCCATGGTGGCCGGCAGATGATCAATGTCCCCTGGACTTGTGGGTGTATCTTTCCTTCTCTGCTCCCACAAACCCATGATCTCCCCTCAATCCCCCCACCAGCTGGCAAATCGGGGCCAATGCTGCTAGTTCAGCTACGGTTCAGGGGTGGGTAAGACCCCACCAAGCTTGTTTCTGCTTCTCCAGAAGAAGCCAGGTGGGTTCAACCAGGCTGAGCCATTTCTGATCTTGCCAAAGTTCCCCGATCACTTTATCCTTCGCTTTCTTTGTCTGTAAAGTGGGATAATAAGGGGGGCGGCCAGCAAACGGCTAGCACAACTTGAGCAAAGCGGGCTCGCGCTCTCCCCTCCAAAGGCCGGCTGGGCGGCGGGCGGCCGGGCCGGGCTGGGGGTGGGCGGGGGGTCGGCAGTACTCACCGCCGCCAGGGGGCGCCGCACTAACATCCCAGGCCGCTCATGGAGCCGATTCGGTCCAGCTTGAGGCCGAAGCAGCCCTTGGACAAGTTCTTCTTGTTGGATCCTTTGTGTTTGCGCGCGTTGGGGTGCTCCTGCACATGGCGGCCCCACGCTGCCCGCGACTTGGTGTCCGCGCGCAGGTCCCGGAGCAGTCGCGACCGATCGCCCTTGAGGTTGGCGCCCCCGCCCCCGGGAGCTTTCTCGCCCTTCTTCTGACAGCCGCCCGCAGCCTGGGGCTCCGCCAGCTCCTCTCCCGGCGGGGTTCGCGGGACCTGTCCGAGGAAAGAGCGGGCAGGTGAAGGGGCGCGCGGCTGCAGCACGGGGGACTCTGACTCTCCAGCCCAACGCGCCCGCCGGCTCGGGGTGTCCCTCCCGAGCCCGGAGCCGCCCCCAAGGATTCCGGCCAGCTTGGCCCCGCATCCACCTGCCACTCGGCCGCCGCCGCCGCTCACGCTGGAAGCGCCCTGCCCTCCCCTCCTTCGCTGCTCGACGGGCAGGCCACACTGGGACAGGGGGCTGCGCGTGGGTCCACGTTCTCCCGAGGCTGGGCATATGGACCCCCGAGCAGGCGCTTCGAGGGCTCCCCGGCTCTCGCCCGCGCGCATCTCAGAGGAGAGGGCCGCTTTCCTTTCCTCTCTGCTGGGTCCTGTGCGCCGCATTTTCCAAGCCCCCAGCCTCCCACGCCTCTCCCAGGCTCGGCGTCCCCACGACAGCACCCACCTTCGGCTGCGCCCCGGGCTTGGCTTCGGAGGGCCAGAGTGAGAGCAGCGTGAGCAGCAGGGCGCAGGCCAGCAGCTGGGAGAGGTGCATGGTGCCGCTGGGGTCGAGGGGCGCAGACAGCTAGGGCGCGCGGGTCAGCGGGCAGACCGGCAGGCGGGTGCGGAGCAGGCTGGCGGGGCTGCAGGGCGAGCAGGGTCCCAGTGCTGCGCGGCGCCGGCTGGGTGCGCTCTGGGCCCGTGACTCCGCTCGCGCCTTTATAATCCAACCTGCCGCTGATGTCATCCTCCCGCCCACTGGGCAGCCCGGGCCAATGGCACCACGCACGCGGCCGCGCCGAGGGCCAGGAGGGGGCCGCGGGGGCTCCCCTCCCTCAACCCACCCCAGAGGGATCCCGCGGCTCGGCGGGCTCGCTCCGTGCTGCACTTGGAGCTGCAAAGCGGCGCGCATGGGGGAACTCCATTTGCAGCGAACGCGCGCCCTGGCCTGCTGAGCATCGGTGCGCCTGGTGCCCTGTGAACCCCCTGGGTCTTCACCACACTCGCCCTACCTGGAAGGGATCTGTAGCCCTCTTTGCAGGTGCAAAGATAGGCTCAGAGGAATGAAGTCACTTGCCCGAAGTCATACAGGCAGAAAGTTGGCGCTGCCCGAAATCCACGCAGCCCAGCTGATCGCCTGACAGGCGCGGGATGGCATAGCAGCTCTGCCCGTCACCTGCTCGACAGGGCGGGAGCGCAGACCACAGCGGCATTGTTAGGTTGGGGAGGTAGAGGATGGGGTTGGAGGACTGGGGTGGGAGGCGCAGGGAGAGCGGGGTTCGCCTGCGCCGCAGTGGGGAGCGCAAGTCTTCCGTAGCGGAGAGTACAAGCTTGCAGCCAGCCTGAGTGTTTGAGCGCGAGGCGGGAACGAGGGGACTGCGAGCGCGGGCGGCCCAAGACGTCGATGCTCATGCGTGTGCTTGGCAGCATCGTATGCTCGCCAGTTAAGGCTCTAGGTTCACGCTCTGGCGGTGTCGGCTACATAAGAACGTCCCTGGGTCTGACTCCGCTGGTGAATTCCGTCTGTGGGAACAATGCGCGCCTGACCCCGCCTGCACCCGGGCGAAGATCCGCTGCTGGGGGAAACCCGCTACAGTATCCTGTGCGCCTTCCCAGGCTGGGGAGGGAGCTTCCTAGCCAGCCAGCGGCCCAGTCTGGTCTCTGCCGGCCGTGACAGGTGGTCAAATTCCCATTTTTAGCTGTAGAAAGGTCCTCGTGGCTCTCGGGACACGGCCACATGTCCCTGTCATGAACTTGCAAGCCTTGCGCTGGGCTTCTTGGTCTCTTGAGCACTAAGGAGTGTGGTGGGCACACGGGTACTGAGGTGTGGGCCGCAGAGGCGGAAAGCCCAGATCCCCCAAACTGAGTGAGGTGCAAGAATCTATGACTGGCTGCGGCTGAGCAGGACGCAGGCTGGACAGATGAGAACAAATGTTGCCGCAGAAGTGCAGTGGCTGCCCCCAGGCGTGAAGACCGTTCCAAGCCCAGATGAGCTTTTCCAGGAAGAGGAGGCTGTGCCTGAGGCAGGAAGGCAGCTGGAGTCAAAAGGGGCTTCGAGAACCAGGTTTCCCCCAAGCCTCCTCTGCCCTCTGTCGCAGTGAGCCTGGTCCCAGAGCTGCTGAGGTAGAAGCATCATCGTCTGATCTGTTGGCCCCTTTCTCAGGCTACCCCTTCCCACTCTTATACCCTGAGTCACAACACTGGACCAACCACTCCACAGGTCCCTTTGTGCAGGAAACAGCCTACACCTGAGGTCTGAGTTTGGGGCAGCAAAGTTTCCTGGTCTCCAGGAAGATCCAGACATCAACAGGGCACCTTTTGTGGGTTCTGGAGTTGACTCACCACCTCCACGCAGCCCCCCAATTCCTCTCCGCGTTAACACCCATAGAGTGGCGCCACTCTTTCATTTGAGGAGAAAGGAAGAGGAACTAGAAGGCAGAATAGGGAGGGAATCCAGGTGGGCTGTGAAAGTTCCCTCTGCTTTTTACCTGCTGTACAAAGAAGGATGTTACGACTTGGAACTTCTCTGACACTTGCTTTCTTCATACCTGTTTAAAGAGCCAGGGAGAGCCACACAGATTGATTCTAGAGTCAAGCTCTGGGCTGGTTTCCAGAGGCCAGTGGTACATCCTCTAAAGCCCCTTATTAAGGGCAGGTTGGAAGCTTCTGCTGTTTTGGCTACTTCCTTCTGCCTGAATGTCCGTAGACTTATCTTTCCTGTCTTCTGTGTTCCTAGACACATTTGCATCCAGGTGATTGCCCAGTGACTATCTAGATCTCCTCTCTGTTTCAGCTTTGAGGCTAAATTAATAAAATTGACACCCCCAACTACTGTGGCAGAGCCGATACCCTAAACTCCCGTTCCCTTCTTTGGAAGGGAAATCTGGTGAGCTGCCACTCGTGGCCACTGGGCGGTGGTCATCTGCAGAAGGAGGCTTCCCCAGGGCAGGCCGTGGAGCAGCTTCTACTTAGCTGGGGCCTGGGAGGTGGGGTGGGTAAGAGTCAGAGGCCTGGGCTGGAGGGACCGTGGAGGTGCGTCATTAGCACAAATCTGCCTTGAAGACAAAGGTTTCCCCTCTCTCTTTGCTTTCTTTGCCTGGGGAGCTGCAGGGGAGGCCCTGTCTTCTTCCCAGGCCTCCATTTGGGACTCAAGCCCCTTCTTGCTGCTTTTCCCTCATGAAGATTGCTTCTTCTGCCCCAGGCCCCAGGGGCGTGGGCTGGGAAAGTTGAACTGACTGAGCAGCTGAATATGAGCTATTCAAGTCAGGTTATTGACGGCTCAATTTTAAATTTCCTCCTAATGGCAAAAGAGGGAGAAAAGGCCCCAAGGACCTGGTCACTCTGTAAGAAATCCTGTCATTTTCACTGATCTCGCTGATCCCTCCGGTATCCACTGAGCATCCCTGAAGCCTGCAGGGTTCCGTCCCAGCCAGGAAGAACCCCTAGGAGACAGACATGAGCTCTGTAGGCTGAAAAGGACAATGACAGGGAAGGGGACAGCTCAGGCTGAGGCCACCCAAGGAAGGCTCCTCCTCCATCCTGGACTAGCAGGGTGGGCTTCCTGGAGAAGGAAAAGTCTGTGCTGAGCTGGAAACAGAGGAAGAGAAGGGACGAGAAGAGGAAACCCTTGACAGAAAACCAGGCTTCCCAGCCCTCTGGGAGGGTAAAGTGGGCAGATCATGAGGTCAGGAGATGGAGACCATCCTGGCTAACACAGTGAAACCCTGTCTCTACTAAAAATACAAAAATTAGCTGGGCATGGTGGCAGGTGCCTATAGTCCCAGCTACTCGGGAGGTTGAGGCAAGAGAATCGCTTGAACCTGGGAGGCAGAGGTTGCAGTGAGCTGAGATTGCACCAGTGCACTCCAGCCTGGGCAACAGAGCAAGACTCCTTCTCAAAAAAAAAAAAAAAAAAAAAAAA
>CAUYLG010030345.1:0-25673 GCA_963573385.1 Cacajao melanocephalus | reverse complement strand
TCATAAAAAATTTTTATAAAAGTGTTTTTTTTTTTATGCGCTTCCTTATTTATTCTTCTCTCAACCCACCATCTTTCAGCTGCCCGGGTTGCTTTTTTTTTTTTTTTTTTTTTTTTTGCACTTAGTATTTAGCATTTAGTAACAGGTACTGCAAGAATCATGAAGCATTGTTTTTAATCTCAAGACTATGAAGGCTTTTCTTAGTTCTTCTGCTTTTGCAATTGTGTTTGTGAAATTTGAATACTTGTAGACTTTGTATGTGAATAGTTCTAGGGGGAACTTGGGAGATAATTTCTAGGGTGAATTCTTAAAACTATGCTCAACTATTAAAATTAATCAGCTTTCTTTGTGTCTATGTTATTGATCTTTGTATCAACGGGTAAATTCAGCTAGCAATGATTTTCTCTGCCCCAGAGGGGTTTAGACACTCTGTGTTTTTGTATATGACATGCCAAACACTTCATGGTTTATGGATTTGGGAAGTGAAAGCTGAAGACCAAGTTCTGTGCTAAATACTGGTGATCCTCCCTACACTGATATAAGGGACAAGGGAATACAACTTAATTTCATAGACAGAGTTTCAGAAAGGAAGAAGCCCCCATATGACCTCTTTGTTCCATGTCTACCGAACTTTCATGTTCTAACTTCACAATTGAGTGTCATCAAGTTCAGTTGTGGGCATATATGCTCATGGTTCTGTGATAGCCATTGTTCTAAATGAGTCAACCAGTTATAATCTCCACCATTTAGGAAATGCATAGGGGTGTGGACATGGCATGTTCCTGTGGGAGTCAATGGGCGCTGCCATGGAGGGAAAGGACATTACCTAAAATAAATGGCAATAATAGAAATAGCCAACATTTAGTATACACCTCTTACTATGCCAAACACTTTACATATACTTTAGTCAACCCCTTAGCAACACTACATGGTAGCCATTTTATCCCAATTTTGTTGACAAGAAAACAGTCTGAAAGGAGATGAATGAGAAGCAAAAGTCCCATAACTAGTGGGTGAGTACGTCAACATTCAATCCACATCTTTCTGGGGACAAACTCCATGTGCTTTATACTACGCTAGCAGATTAGACTAGGTATAAAAAATTAAGGAATTTTTTTTTGAGACACAGTTTCACTCTTGTTTGCCATCTCAGCTCACCACAACCTCCGCCTCCCAGGTTCAAGCAATTCTCCTGCCTCAGCCTCCCGAGTAGCTGGGATTACAGGCATGTGCCACCACGCCCGGCTAATTTAGTATTTTTAGTAGAGATGGGGTTTCTCCATGTTGGTCAGGCTGGTCTCAGACTCTTGACCTCAGGTGATCCACCTGCCTCGGCCTCCCAAAGTGCTGGGATTATAGGCGTGAGCCACCACACCCAGCCAAAAACTAAGGATATTTTAAAAGCAATTATGCTAGGTACAAATTATGCACCAAGAATAGCTGAGTAACAGTGGTAACATAAATCTCTAGTTTATGTCATCTAAGTAGCTTGGTGTCTTAGTTTAGAAACACTGATTAACCTGATTCATGCTAATTTTTACTTTCAAATTAAGATAAAATAGAACCTATCAAAAATGGAATTATTTTACTTGGAGAAAAGAAGGCTGTAGGGTGACTCTATAATATTTATTAAGTCTATTTTTTCATTTATATTTATTTTATTTATAAACAATTTCTGTCTTTCAGAGAATGGCCAGCTATTGCCCATAGTGTGTGTGTGTGTGTGTGTGTGTGTGTGTGTGTCTAATAAGATTGCATGAAGAAGAAGCTAAATTTCTCAACCATAAATGCGTTTGGGCAAAAAACAAAGTGCTAACAGAGGCTGGGAAATATAACCACTAGAGATTTTTAAAATTTGGAAAAATGATCAACCAGGTGGCATGAGGTTCATTTAAACCTGTAGTATTTACTATCTTCTTGTAGTGATTGGGGAATGAGGTAGTCTAAGTAATTGGATATTCCAATTAATGCTTATTGCTAATAAATTCATAATTTTCAAGGAAATGAGAAACTAAATCGTGAAATACACTGTTTCTTGGATTTAAAAAATACTAGGAAAGGTTGTACATGAGCAGAGGCCACTGTGAGCTTGTTTTCTAGATCTTACTCTGAAGAACTAATGACATGAATACTGTGCCTATCTGACTTTTGAAAACAGCACAAAGTATCATATCCTGAAACTTCATCCTTCATAGAGGACTGCTCCAAACATAGCAAACTTGATTTATATAAGAAATTAAGTTCAAAAGATCTTCATAAATCTTAAAATTACATTAGATCATAAAGAAATCACCAAGTTTTCGATTATGTTAGATCCGTTGATTGCTAGATATCACTTTTTCTTTTCAGTAATACAATTCCCAATTCAGTAATAATAAAATCACTCACCTACTCACGCTCATAGAAAACACAAAGCAAGACTTTTTCTGATCAGATGAAGGCAAGTCAGAGCATAAGGAATGGAAACATCTTTGTTATTTCCAAGAGATTCCAAGGCAATTCTTAGAAATCCTTATGTTGATTGATAAGAAAAAATAAATGTGTTACCCAAACATCTCTTGGGAATAGCCAATGTGCTTGCATTTGCCGAAAACCACCAGGGCACACTATTAACATGGGAGTTATTCCACACCAAGCTATTGGAGGTCAGCACAGCTATCTGATCTTCCTGTTTTCCAGGTGGGGGCTCTGCATCACTCGCAGCTAAAATATCACACTCATACATGTGTGTTATCAACTTCCTGCTGCATTCCTTAGCCAGTGCTTACTCTTTTGAGGCAAACAAATGGCTTTACTGAGATTGAAGGCAACAGCAAATTTGACCATGTCCAACTCACAAAGAAAGTCAGATGCAAAACGGCCTTTAAGAATATGAGTTTTTGCATTTTTTTCTTTATAGAAAATAAGAAAACTTTCCTTTCCTTTTGGTAAATATAAAAATGCATTTTGAGAAATTTGTTTCCTCTTTAAGATATTGTACATCTTAAAAGATGGGAATTGGAGAAAAATGTAAAACAAATGAATGGCAACCAAATTAATAGAAAAGCAAGATAAGGAATATTATATAGTGTTTTTTAATTGTTTTTTAAAACAGTAATGCTTGAATTGATTGCAAATTGGCTCAGATTTCCTACTTCTCCCTGGATCCATATCCTCTGCAGTGTGACTTTGTAGTTCCTTCCACCATGAAGAGTTCATTTCTTCATCCCTTGAATCTGGGCTATTCTTGTAACACTGACCAATTGTATGTAATAACACCAAAGTGCTATTGTAGCACTGACCAATAGAATGTGGCAAAAGTGATGTGTGAGTTCCAGAGTCTAGGCCTCAGGAAACCTGGCATACATCTCTTCTCTCTTTTGCTCCTCTGGTTTTTCCATACAGAATGCTCAGTCTAGCCTGCTCAAGGGTGCAACCTATGGGGCAGAGCAGAGTCAGGCTACTAGCCCCAGGCAAGACACCAGATATGTGAGAGAGAGCCCAAGATTAACAAAACTGCCCAGGCCATCCACAGGTGACTGCAGGTACATAAGTGAGTTCAGCTCACATCCTCAGAACCACTGAGACGACCTGTAGATGAATGAGAAATATTAAATGATGGTTGTTTTAAGCCACAAACTTTAGCATAGTTAGTTACATAACAAAACCACTGATGTAAATGGGATCAAAAATTGTTGAAAGAGAGAGACGGGTTCAGTGTGAGAGCTGTAGGTGATTGTATCTGTGCTAATACCACATAGCCCTTTTTTGGGGATTGCCATGAACAATACATTAGCTTTGCTATGAGTAAAATACCATATCCTCTGAATTGTCAAAAATTATGTGGAGTCATCCGTGTTTTGAAAGTATGAAAGTCCTTGGGCTCAGATCAAAGGTGTTGCCATCTAGAAAATACAGGTAATTTATTTCAATTCTACTCCAATAAATAGCATGTCATTCCATTTATGTAGAAATAAGCTATCTGGCTATGTCACTATCTGAAATAGCAGTATGAACTGTGGGTAAGCGTGTGAGGACAATGTCTGGGCAACCAAAATGGAGCTCAAATCCAAAAACAGTACATTAAACAATGGCAAAATTGGTCAGAAATTCACTCAGAGCTTATGTATACTTGCCATAACTGGCTTAGTCATCTTGGTCCCAAAGTCATAGGTGATGAGAAGTGGCAAGTTAAGAGAGAAGGACTTCTAGAGATCGGTACATACGCAATGATAACAAGTGACATCTGAGAACCTAAGGAAGGGCAAAGAAAGAAACACTGTGAAGCACACTCAGACACTTAAAAGCATAGCAGCTCGGGGCCAGTTAAGTGTAAGACGGAAAGAGCTCCATATGCCTCAATAGAACCTAAGAGCATCATTGTACTGCATTTATTCATTCATTCACTTCACATGTTTATTCAACAAATGCTGTGTATACTGAGCTTTTTCTCTAATCATTGTACTAACTAGAACCTAAAGGAGACTATCAATTAGAGTTTACAATCTGGCAATGATATTATTAACAGTCCATTCACAAAAGGGTTAATTCAAGTTAAGCCAGCCTAAATGTTTATGCAAAATAATTAGGAGTTTTGCCTAAGTTTGAATGTAGCCATTGAGAATGACTCATTTCATGGTGTTCTCAGATGGCTTAAGTATTATTAGTATGTCTCCATTTCTAGTGCAGGAACCTTCATGTTTTAGAGGAAAGGAGGAAAAAATTTGTGTAGACTGTGCCTAAAATAGGTAAACATTTGTTTAAAATTTATTTAAAGATAAAAACAAAGAACTAGGTTGCTTTTTAAAAGGGAGGGAAATAAAATCAAAATACATCTTATTTGAGGCATTAAAATTTTTTAAGAAAAACAATAAAACAATAATAAAACTTAACAAAATAAACTTTTATTCTAAAAATAATTTTTAAAATCTTCAGCTGAAAGGGAAAAATACAGATTATACTAAGAAACAACTGTTTTACATTCTGCTTTCTCAATGGTATTTAAACACTCAGTTATTTTCAGAAATGAGGAAGTCTTGATCTGCTAGATGAAGGTTGGCTGCAGGTGGGGTTTATTGCTTTGAGATGGCAATGAACCATAAACCCTTCACTTAGTAAATATTAAACTGGCTGAATGAATCCAAAGCATGTCTAACATATAGGAAAAATACAGCCATGTTAAGCATTCCTGAAACCCACAAGCTACATGGAGAACACAGATTCAACTGCATCATAAAAATTCAGACAGTTCTGCTTCAGGATGGTGAATTGATCCCAAGCAATTTTCTTTCTCTCTCTCTCTCTCTGAAGACTCTTAAATGGCATTTTATAAATATTAATGGAGATGGGCGCGGTGACTCACGCCTGTAATCCCAGCACTTTGGGAGGCCAAGATGGGCAGATCAGGAGGTCAGGAGTTCAAGACTAGCCTGACCAACATGGTGAAACTCTGTCTCTACTAAAAATACAAACATTAGCAGAGTGTGGTGGCGTGTGTCTCTAATACCAGTAACTCAAGAAGCTGAGGCAGGAGAATCACTTGAACCCGGCAGATGGAGGTTGCAGTGAGCCGAGATCACACCACTGTACTCCAGCCTGG
The DNA here is from genome assembly GCA_963573385.1 of Cacajao melanocephalus. Taxonomy (NCBI): domain Eukaryota; kingdom Metazoa; phylum Chordata; class Mammalia; order Primates; family Pitheciidae; genus Cacajao; species Cacajao melanocephalus. The sequence continues at coordinate 20,095 of CAUYLG010030345.1, read as the reverse complement.
GCAACAAAAGCAAAACTCCATCTCAAACAATAAAAATAAATAAATAATAATAATAATGGTGGCTGGGTGTGGTGGCTCACACCTGTAATTTCAGCACATTGGGAGGCTAAGGCAGGCAGATCACCTGAGGTCAGGAATTTAAGACCAGCCTGGCCAAGATGGTGAAACCCCATCTCTACTAAAAATACAAACATTAGCTGGGTATGTTGGTGGGCACTTGTAATCCCAGCTACTTGGGAGGCTGAGGCAGGAATAATTGCTTGAACCCAGGAGGCGGAGGTTGCAGTGAGCTGACATTGCGCCACTGCACTGTAGCCTGAGTGACAGAGCAAGACGGTGTCTCAAAAAATAAAAGTAATGATAATAATGGTATAACCTATGTGAAGAGAATAAAAGAGGACCATCAAGGAATAAAAAATTTTTGCCATGTTCCTGGAAGCTGGATAATTGATAGAGAAGTGGTAAATCATGAACTAGGTTGAAAGAAATGAAATTTAGAAGTATATGAGGAAGGGAACAAGGCTCAGGAAGATGCTTGCCTACCCTGAAGAATTCCAGAGAAATTAGAGGCATGGAAATACCAGATACAAAGAAGAAGAGTGAAACATGGGAATGAAAAGAGTAAAGTCTGTCATCCAACTGATGGAAGTTTCAGAAAGACAGTATGGAAATAGCATGTGAGAGAAAAGTGTCAGAAATTATAAGATACTTCATCTGAGGGAAATAATACAAGTCATCATAATGATAGAGTCCACAGAGTAGCCAGGACATTGAAAATAATTTCCTATGACTAGACATATTATTACAAAATTTCAGAACATAAAAAGGTTCAAATAAATTTGCAACAGCCTCCAGAAAGGAAATATTAAAGCAAAACAAAACAAATCAAAACATAGCTAACCCATAAAGTAGCAAGAATCAAACTTGTTTCAGCAACACTGGAAACTAGAAGACCATGGACCAAGGCCCATGGACCAGAGACCATACCTGAGAGAGAAAAAGGATATGCCATTTGTTTATGTAGATATGACCATGGGAAGTTTCATAGAAACTCAAAGTTCTGCTGGAAATTATATTCAAACTGTAATTCCTTTTTTCTTTTCCTTTTTTTGTTTTGTTTTGTTTTGTTTTGTTTTTTGAGATGGAGTCTCACCCTGTCACCCAGGTTGGTGTGCAATGGCTCGATCTCGGCTCACTGCAACCTCTGCCTCCTGGTTCAAGCGATTCTCTGTTTCAGCCTCCCCAGTAACTGGGATTACAGGCATGCACCACCATGCCTGGCTAAATTTTTTTGTATTTTTAGTAAAGACAGGGTTTTACCATGTTGGCCAGGCTGGTTTCAAACTCCTGAGCTCAAGTGGTCAACCTACCTCGGCATCCCAAAGTGCTGGGATCATAGGCATGAGACACCACACCCCGCTGCATGGCACTATCTCTAACAAATAGTACAGGTGATAAATGCTACAGAGAGTTGTGAGGTTGTATAAACTCAAAATGATAAGGCAGGGAAAACAGATGTAATCTGTAATTCTTCCTAGGGAGCAACTTAGAGCAAGCTTGCATTTTGGGAGAATGTTTAAAGCTTCTGCTTTACACCTTTGGGAAATTTGAACCCTTTGAATTCCTGAGGTAGCACACTACAGTAGGAGCAATACTACCACAGGGAGAGGCCAACTGATTTGTCCATCAATTTGATTAATTATTACTAACATGATTTCGCAGATTTGTTACCTGAAGTTGGTTAAAACAAAATGAAATTTTAAGAAGACATGCTGGATAATTTTTTATGCTTATGGAACCATACAACTGGTCTGCTCCTGAAAGTTGGCACTGAATTAGAACTTCTTAAAGCCTGGCACATTGGCTCACGCCTGTAATCCCAACATTTGGGGAGGCAGAGGCATAGTCATGACATTAGATTCGTAGAGAAAGAAAAATAATCCTAGCACACAACTCAGGTGAAAGTTGAAAAGATGTATTTCATAGTAATGTAATGCGTATTGGTTTTCTAATTTTAAAATTAATTAACAGACAAATTACAGAAGACTTAGCTATGTTTAAAAAATAGAATGTAAGCTTATCAACCTTGACAATATAAAAGTACAATAGAAGGGGTGGAATATTGACCACACCTGAAGGAGAAAAAGGCTATGCCATCTGTTCATGTAGATATGACCATGGGAAGCTTCATAGAAATAATTTCACATGCCCAGATGTGTCACAGAAGTAGCTGAAAGACACTGGATCTGATAGGGAAAATGGACAAATGACACTATGTCCAAGGTCCCCACCCACCCTTCTTGACTTGTATAAGATTCTGGAACCATGATTCAAATTCCATGGGTGGCAGTAAGGCCATAATCCTAAAAAGACTGGGATTAGTTTTCCTGCCACATGATAGAGGGTGCTTAAAAGAGAAATTACACTTTGTTAGAGAAAAATAGAGTCATACATTGTGCACACCTCAGTTTGGAGACAGCTTTACAACTACTCTTGATGTGCGTAGTTATCTATTGCAGCACTGGAAACATTCTAATTGTTCATCAATAAGAAGTTATAGTGTAAGGTATGTCTACTGTAGCACTCTTCGCAATAGCAAAGACTTGGAACCAACCCAAATGCCCATCAATGACAGTCTGGATAAAGAAAATGTGGTACATACACACAATGGACTACTCTGCAGGCATAAAAAAGAATGAGTTCATGTCCTTTGCAGGGACATGGATGAATCTGGAAGCCATCATTCTCAGCAAACTAACACGGGAATAGAAAACCAAACACTGCATGTTATCACTCGTAAGTGAGAGTTGAACATTGAGAACACATGGACACAAGGAGGGGAACATCACACTCTGGGGCCAGTCAGGGGAAGTAGAGTATTAGGACAAGTATCTAATGCATGTGGGGCTTAAAACCTAGATGACAAGTTGATAGGTGCAGCAAACCACCATGGCACATGTATACCTATGTAACAAATCTGCATGTTATGCACATGTATCCCAGAACTTAAAGTAAAATAAAAAAAGAAGTTATAGTGCATCTACACACCGGAATACATACAATATAGTCATATAGTTAGATCTATATGTGTGACTCTATTCCTGTTGCAAAACAACACTCTATGCTTATGTGTGTGTGTGTATGCATGGGAGCATGGGGGCACGAACACACATGCATGTGATTGGGTGCATATCAAAGATCTGGGAAGACATACATCAAAGTATCAATATGATAATCTGGGGAAATAGGAATTTGGGTTATGTGAAAGGAAATTTTCATTTTTACTTTATAATTATGTATGCTATGTTGTTTCTGAATATTTTAATTCAGATTATGCATGATCTGATTTGTGCACGTATATTGTGTACAAGATGTTAGCCTCTTCCAAATTTTGATGAGATACTCATTTCCAGGCCACTCATGTCATCCCTGTTTCAAAAACCCTCGAAGGCTTCCTGCTGCTTCAAGAAAAAGATTTAACGCCTTAATGTAGTTGAAAAGAGATTTCATGATTTGGCTTGTGTTTACTCCTTTGCTTTACTTCTTCACTTTTTGATGATATACCTACCGCCAAGGGGGCAATCTCAAAGCTCTTCCAACCTTTCATGGCATTGTCTGCAAAGTCCGTATATTTTAGTTGATACTGAGAAGTTTCTATCATTTCTACTGGCAAGCCAGTCAATTTTCAGCTAACAGCAAGCAACAGACTACAAGCATTATGTTTTCCATTTTTCCCCACAAATCTACACATTTAATAGGCACATGATTTTCTTCCCAAGTGACTGCAGGCAACATTTATAACAAATGCTTTGCCTCTGCTTAACAGGGATCTTCACCTTTTCAGCCTTCAATATGTTTCTTTGCCACCCACCAACCTACCACCCCGTTAAAGTCATTCATTTTAGGTTCTGTTACAGTATGCCCTACTCACCATATCAATTTCTGTTTTACTTAGTCAGCATCTGGTTCTCCTGAAATAGCAACCCCCAAAATCTCAATGTTTAAAGCAACTAAAACTTATTTATTGTTACATTATGTGATCATTGCATGTTGACTGGGGCCAACGTTTTTCTTTCTTATGGATCCAGACTAAGATGGGTTCTATCTTCTTGCTTCTACAATGTGCCTGGAACTTTGCCTGCCACATCTTGTTTATTCTTTTTTTTTTTTTTTTTTTTTGAGACAGAGTCTTGCTCTGTCACCAAGCGCCAGGCTGGAGTGCAGTGGCGCAACCTCGGCTCACTGGAACCTCCACCTCCCGGGTTCAAGCAATTCTCCTGCCTCAGCCTCCCGAGTAGCTGGGACTACAGGCGCGCGCCACCACGCCCAGCTATGTTTTTTGTATTTTTAGTAGAGACGGGGTTTCACCATGTTGGCTAGGATGTTCTCAATCTCTTGACTTCGTGGTCTGCCCGCCTCGGCCTCCCAAAGTGCTGGGATTACAGGCGTGAGCCACCGCACCTGGCCTTTTTTAATCTTCACAACAATTATTATCTGTGCTTTCTAGGAGTGAAAATTAAGTCATAGAGATATTAAGCAATTTTCCCAATGTCATGCATCTAAGAAACAAATCAGTTAGGACTTGAATCTGGACAAGATGTTTCCCCCTAAGTTTACTCTATACCTTCATAGAATATTCATGAAGAGTCATGGTAAATGAATGGAGATAACAAAATTCACTGGGCTGGAAGGAAGGGGTAGTTTATCTCAAAAACTGATCTTGGAAGAGAATAATAATTTCAAATCTAAAATTTTATAAGTGATAGTATATAAAAGCAAAATTATGTTATGATGGTAAATAAACAGCTAAAAATTGGGTGAGAATAACATGTCTCTATTTTAGTAATTCCATTTACTCAACAAAATTCTTAAGCCATGATTCTTTAATTTAGTGAAGTACAGCTTGTATGTCTAGAGCCACTGTGAGTCCTTGAGTGCCTGTGATTATATGCATAGATTGGACACAAGCAGGCAATATTGCTTGACGCCGTAGGATGTGTATGGGAGAACTGAGGTAGATGCTCAACTCCAGGAAGCATCCTAGGTGGAAAAGAACCACTATAAATAGAAAAAGCTGGAGTCCTCTCACAGACTTTGCTCTGGAAGATGAACAGAGTGTGGTGGAGAGGAGCCTTTTGAATGTAGCACTGAGTGGTGTGTCCCTTTGTCCCCTGATGTAGAATGAGAGTTCAGTTGTCTGTTATCTAGTTGAGCTCCAAGAAACTGGGAACCGAGAACAGAATAGAGAGGACCATTGTGTTTCGAAATCATGTGGAACTGTCTCTAACACTTGAGGACCCTTTCCCAACCCAAGTATCTGACATGGTAGAAAACCACACCAAGGTCAGTGAGACTGTGAGACAGGTAACACCTGTAGCAACAGCCTACAGATAGAAGGGATGTCATCCACTTCATTAGTGTAGGACACAGATGATCACTCCCTCCTCCTTGCAAAACTTTCTTCACCTGGCTTTCAGGACCACTCACATACTCTTCTAGATTTTGTCTTACTTCATTGCCTGTCTCCTAGTCTTTCCTGTCCCAGTAAATAGAAACTCCATTTACTTAGGCCAAATATTTAGCCTACCCCTGACTCTTCTTTCTCACACTTACCACATGCAATTCATTATTAAATCCTGTCAACTTTCCCTTCAAACCATTTCCAGAATATGATCCCTTCTCCCACACTTCTCACTACAGCCACAGCGACCATGTCAATCCTCTGCTCAAAATTGTCAGAACTGCATCATCTCACAGAGAGGTCCTACAAGATCAGATTCTTTGTCACCTATTTCATCTTATTTCCCATCATTATCTCCATTTCTCACTGAATTCCAGCTACACTGGCCACCTTGCTGCGCATCAGACATACTGAGACTAGTGCCACTTAAGATCTTTACATTTGTGCCCCCCCTACCCCGCCCCACCAACTTCCTGGAATATGTGGCTTGCTCTCTCACCTCCTTCAGGTCATAGCTGAAATGTCATCTTTATTCGAGAAATATGCTCTGACAGTACCATCTGAAATAGCAGCCGTGTCACCAGCCCTTCTTTGAATAACTCCCTATCTCCCTCTCCTACATTATGTCTTATTATTACTTCTCTATGGCACTTATTACCATCTGAACATATTCGTTTACTGTCTGCCTTTTCACTAGAATGTAAGCTCTAGGACAGAAAAGTTTTATTTGTTTCCTGAGAGCCTGGAATAGTTCTGGCACACAGTGAACACAAAGTAAATATTTACTGCATCAATTACTGACCTAACCCCATGTTGTGTGTGGAAAGAGACCAGCAAAGGAGAATGAGTCTTGGGAAGTTAGGTAAAAGAGGCCTTGGAAGGGCCGCCGAGGAATTCAAATGAGACACAGCTGAGAGGCCTTAAGAAAACAGGAGGAATTGGAATTCTGGTGATTTCTCTTAAAAAGAGAAACCAGAGACTGCTGCTGTTTTTTGGGGGCCTGGGAAATGTGGTTCCAGTGTGATGAGTTTAAAGTTTGACATATTTTAAACAGTTTAGTAAATGCATTCGTTTTACAGAAAAAACTCAATATCTGTGACTATACATCTCAGGTAGGGGGTGAAAATGAGGAGAGAGCCATCATTTTGAGTCTTAGGGAGAGCACAAACTTAAAGGCTTACACTTCACAATACAACTAATAGCATCCTTCTGTCCCCTGGTGGCAGTTTGGCTAAACTGCAGGAAGAGATAAAGTCTTTGAAGATGAGAAAACAAAATTATAATTTCAAAGTAATATCTTTCAAAGCCTGTACCAACCATACATCTGTGTGTAATGCATGTGTGTGTTTTTTAGGATAAAGATTTTCCAATGTCTCTCTTTCGTGAAACATGCCCTTGCTGCCTTAGTCTGAGTTCAGCATCAAAGGGGACGAGTTGAATGGAAGACATTACCCTGACAGCTACATTTTGCTATAAAACACACCCCCCCAGTCGAGGCCACAGATAAGCTCCTTTCATAGACATCTGGCAGGTGTGTTTGTAGAACTGATATCTGCTGAAGCTGGACAGTTCGTATAGGCAACCGTAAAGTCTGGTATTCTATGACTTTATGATGATTCTATCTCGTTCCACTGCCTTCCAGTCTATGAGTCTGGGCATCCCAAACTCTCCCACTTCAGGCTTTCACTCATTGGAAGCATCTATATCCTCTTTGGATTCACTTCCATTTGCCCCATTTTAGTTCTGTAAAGCCCTATAACATGTACTGTTGAAGAAAAAAGATTTAGGTATGTGTAAGAGATATCTAAATATCTGTTTGACTCTTGGTTTAGAGTTTTTACTACACGATATTAAAGGTGAAAAGGTCCTATTCATTTTATAGATGAATTAAGTGCAGCTTAGAGAGGTGAAATAATTATTTTAAGATTACATAGCCAATTGGAGGTAGAGCCAGGACTAGAATGCAGGCCTTCTTACACCTTACCAAATGCTGCTGTTGGCAGCAGAGAGAAAAAGCTATGGGCATCGACGAAGCTGACCTCAGTGAACAGTGTTCCCTGTGGTTTTAGATAGTTCAACAATCCTCATTCAGCTCAACAAACAAGAAACTAAGCATTATGACAGCCTTAGTTTTGCTCTCTGCCTGGCTGCCTAGACCTACCAGTCATGATTTCCAGGGGATTCCAACTCCATGATATCTCTTACATTAATCAGTTTTCTTCCTACTTCCACAGAAATTGCTGTGGTTCAAGACAATCATCTAGAAGAAGCCCTGTTGCAAGTTCTATGCAGCACACATGTGCCAACACACACACACATACATGCTCGCATGCACACAAACACACACACACACACACTACCAATAAGTGTATGTAAAAAGCACGATGGGTATTATATCCCAAGCATGCCAAAAACAGTAGGCCCAGTGTGTATGACTGTTACGCTTTTTTGGGGAGTAAGCTGTGATTCACAATGAATTCCATTTTAGAATAATAATTTTAAGAGCTGGCACAGGATCTCTGTAGCTCTATATGCATACATTGCATATCTGTACATAAGAGAGTCACTTGCTATTTTTAAGAATATTATTTTCTCTCTTCTTAAAACAAAATATTATATTTAAATTACAGAAGAAATACTATTTATTAAGATTTAAAAGGTATACATCCTATAACCCAGTAATCCTACTTCTAAAGTGGATACATGAACCCAAGGAGGTTTGTATGAAGATATTCATAGCAGCATTATTTCTAAGAGTGGAACAGTAGAAACTACCTAATGTTCATCAGTAGGAAAATGAATAAAATGTGTCTTATCCATACCACAGATAAAATATGGCAGCTAAACTCAATAAGGTGAGTCTGTATATACTGACATGAAAAAATCCCCAAGGCATACTGTTCCATAAAAGGAACAATCTGCAGAATTATACATATTATTTACAATTTTAAAAAATTATACATTTATTTATTCATATAAATGTGCAGAAAAGTCTGGAATCTTATACATCAAAATGACAGTGGATTTTACCTCGTGGGAGCACTAGGGGAGGTGGGGGACAAAGAGGAGACAAGATGAAGGGCAAGGGACATTTTGGGCTTTTGTTTCATCATAATGGTTTGTGTGAAAAAAAATACCATGTAATGTGTAATTTAAATTAAGTATTAAAAATTAATATATAATTGTTTACCTATTTCAAACCATATAATACATAAAGTTAAAAGTGATATTTCCCCTTTACTTTTCCATAATTTATCCTTTCCCTTTTTGGTGGACACTTTACTTGTTTTCATTTTTTTAAATCTGTTATTACAAAGAAAATTCTTGTTTCCCTTTTTTCTTTTTTCCACTCATATTATTATTTCTCTAGTATAGATCTCTAATACTCTGGTCATGGAACACAAGCACTTAAAAATTTAACAGGTGCTGCCAAATTGCCCTCCAGAAAGAGTACACTAGTGATTCATAGAACATTAGTTCTGTCCATGTAAACTCCCTAGTTTACATTACCAAGTTTGCTATAATAGCAGTTGCACCCAGACATTCTGATGGGGCCTCAAGTCCAGATGATAGCTGACTTCATTTCCTTCCCTTTGTCTGTTGACCATTGGTGGAACAAGTGCAATGTCTGACCAGATGGTCCAATCAATAGGGGGAACTGGGATAGAGTGGGAGGGGCTAGTTGAAGACTAAATCTGCAGGAGCTATAAAACTCCGACAAATTAATGACCCATGGGCTACATGTGACCCATAGACATGTTTTCTTTGACCTGTATAATGTTAGGTCAAAAAAATATGTAAAAAAGTGTGTAAAAGAATATGACTCCATGCTGAGCATTAAAGGAACAGTGCTTAATCCCCACTCGTGTTTTCTTTCATGTCGTTCTCTGTATAGATTTATCAATTCATATAAAACTCCTCATATTTCTTTACTTCCTCACTCACTCCTTCCCTGAGAGGTGAAGTGTCTTCCTTTTCCCTTTTTCTTTGTAGCTGGTTCACCAGAAGAGCATGTTTCTGCCTTCAACTGGGCATTAATTCTAACTATGGAGTTTAACATAACTTATCTCATGCCCTGAGATAAGTTCCATTCTGCAACAGAGAAGTAATATTTTGATTTTAGGCTATCTTTGTCCTTGTCTCCTAATTGATTCAGAGCTACACTAGGAAAGAGGCGTACTATTTATTGGGCCTCCTTAAACCCAAACACCATGTTCTAAAATGTGGAAATTTTGAAATTGAGAGATCATAATTGATTTTTGATCATAATTGATATTTCTGGATTTTTTTAAAAAAAATTGGAAGACTAATTAATCCTGAGCCCTTGTTTCTGAATTGCGCAGTGGCTGGAGCTTAAATGTACCTTATCTTTTTGAAGGGGTGTGTGCTATCTAACTCATCACAATCCTTACTATTCCCTATTATTTGATGACTAGAATAAGAGATCGTTGACATTTAGCCTCATATGATAATAAAACTGTAGTAGACAGAATAATGCACTCCCCACCATCACAAAGATGTCCATATTCGAATCCTCAGAATCTGCTAATATGTTCATGGCAAAAGGGATTTTTCAGGTGTGATTAAGTATAGAACCAAAATCTGGGATGGGCCCAATATAATCACAAGGTTCCTAATAGGGAAATATGAAAACAAGAGGCTCAGAGTCAGAAATGATGAAAGCAGAGGTCAGAAAGGAAAGAGACTTGAATATACTACACTGCTAGCTTTGAGGATGCTAGAAGGAATCACTAGCCAAGGAATTTAAGTAACCTCTAAAAACCAGAAAAGGCAAGAAAAAGGATTCTCTCCTAGAAGCTCCAGAAAGGACACGTGTCTACTTATACCTTGATTTTAGCTCAGTAAGCCCATCTTGAACTTCTGGGTTCCAGAACTGTAAGTGAATAAATTTGTGTTGTTTTAGGCCACCAAGTTTAAGCAGCAATAGGAAACTAATACAAAAGTTAAGGAGAAAGTCAAACACTTCTTATACCGGTATATCTATCACAAGAGGGAAAACAAATTACATCAAGATGGCTATACATTTCAATAATAATGTGAGAGAGTATTTCTTTGTAAAAGGGTAGTGAAAATTGTTTTGTTGTGTTTTTAAGTGACAGGGTGTCACTCTGTCACCCAGGCTGCACTCAAGTAGTGGCATTCACTGTAACTTCAAATTCCTGACTCAAATCCTACCACCTCAGCCCACCTAGTACCTAGGACTACAGGTGCACACCACCACACCTGGTTAACTTTTAAAATTTTTGTAGAAACTGTGTCTCACTATGTTGTCCAGACTGGTCTTGAATGCCTGGCCCCAAGTGATCCTCCAGTCTCAGCCTCTCAAAGGGCTGGGATTACAGGCATGAGCCACTATGCCCAGCCTATGTTGTTGATTATTTAGCCAGCATCCAATACTCCTCTTACCTTTCATTAAAAGTACCCTGATTTTTGTTTAAATATTTGGTGTTCTCCCATATCTTTGATACACTTTAGGGAAAACTAATGCTTCTCTGATCTAAATGCGATTCTATCCTTGCTACAATGAATCATTCATAAGCCCAAATTTAAAAGAGCCAATTCATAGAATTTCCAGATTAAGAGACTAACTCAATATTAGGCATGTGGCTTAATTTTGTTTTTTTCTTTCTGTATTTTTTTCTAGCCAGTGACCTAATTTTTACCAGTGCAAGTCTGTGAAATTGTCTGTTTCTGTGTTACAAACAACCTCAAAATGTAATGGGCTGGCAGAACTCAGTTGGAAGATTCTTTCGCTCCACGTAGTATAACAGAGTTACTAATGTGGCTCCATTTAGCTAGGAGTTTGGCAGGAGGTACAAATTCCAAAGATGGCCTTTTATACTTTGGAGTTCATCTTCAGATGACTTCTCTTCATTCACTAGTCTAATCTGAGCTTCTTCACAGTATGGTGAATAGATTCCAAAGAGGAACATTCCAAGAGGCAAGGATGCAAGAATACAAAGAGAAAAATACAATGTGTAAATAAACTTTTGCTTCCATCATATGTCCCATTGGCCAAAGCAAGTCATATGTCCAAGTTCAGAGTCAATGAAGAAAGGGACTATGCAAGGGCATGAATACCAGGAGAAGAGATTTATTTCAGGCCACTATCCACCACAGGAATGCTTAGGGGAGGTTTAAGGGAAAGAAAGTTTCTTATTTTTAACTATTCAAATAGATTTTCTTCCTTTGTGTACTCAATATGGTATACAAATAGGAAGCCTGGATCTGCTTTAGTTATTTTTGCACAATGATGAAAGTAACGCTAAGGATAAAGTCAACTAGCAGAGTAGGCTAGGCTAAGGATAAAGTCAACAAACAGTGGGATATAAATGCAGAAATCACAGAGAAACAGAGCTAGGCCACAGGATTAAGTCAACCCTGAAATACGTTTTATTTCTGGACTTCCAAGTAAGTTAAATAAAAGCATTCTAATTATACAGCAAGTGAATTCCATTACTGTATATTTAACATGCAAAAGATGTCTGTTGACAGAGTATAGCGAAGTACCATTATGAAACAAATCATAATAAGAACTATGATAGAAATATGGAAGTGTTTAATAATAAAAATAATGAACTAAAAAGAACTGAAATGTCAACAGTGTTTGCTCTGGAAAGCAAATTGGTGGTGCTATTAGGAAGTACAGTTATGTATAAAGTAAAAAAAAAAACAATTGCTTGGGCAGGAAGCCCTTTCAGATACACCATATATAGAGTTTGAGGTGAAGCCAGATGCCCAGTTAGAAGCCTCCACTCGGACAGGTGTGATGGCTCACACCTGTAATCCCAGCACTTTGGGAGGCTGAGGCGGGCAGATCACTTGAGGTCAGGAATTCGAGACCAGCCTGGCCAATGTGGTGAAACCCCGTCTCTACTAAAAATAGAAAAATTAGCTGGACATGGTGGCGGGCACCTGTAATTCCAGCTACTTGGGAGGCTGAGGCAGGAGAATTGCTTGAACCCAGGAGGCGGAGGTTGCAGTGAGCTGAGAATGCAGCATGCACTCCAGCCTGGGTGACAGAAGGAGACAAAAAAAAGAAAGAAAGAAAGAAAGAAAGAAAGAAAGAAAGAGAAAGAAGAAAGAAAGAAAGAAGAAGAAAGAAAAAGAAGAAAGAAAGAAAGAAAGAAAGAAAGAAAGAAAGAAAGAAAGAAAGCAAGCAAGCATGAAAGGAAGGAAAGAAAAGGAAAGGAAAGGAAAGGAAAGGAAAGGAAAGGAAAGGAAAGAAGAAAAGAAAAGAAAAGAAAAGAAGAAAAGAAAAGAAAAGAAAAGAAAAGAAGCCTCCCCACCAATCATCCAGTCATCTTCACCACAGGAACACCAAACTTAACAACTAACTACACAAAAAGTTACCTTCATAAGAACCAAAAATCAGATAAGTGATCATAGTACCTGATTTTAACTTCATATTGCCTAAAGAGGCACTGAAGAGGGTAGGAAACAGTCTCGAAATGCCAACATAGAGGAATCTGTGCACTTGTGGGAGAGAAAGCACAGTGATTGTAGGATTTTGCATTGGAACTCAGTGCTGCCTTGCCAAAGTAGAAAGCAACACAGGGTAAAACTCAGCTGGTGTCCATGGTGAGGAATACTTAGACCAGCCCTAGCCAAAAGAGAGTTGCCTATCCCAGTGGTCACAGCAAGCCTCAACACCACAGGCTAAATTTCTCTGGGGTTCTAAGTAAACTTTAAAGGCAATCTAGGCCACAAGAACTGCAACTCCTAGGCAAGTCCTAGTGCTAAAATGGGCTCACAGCCAGTGGACTTATGGGGGCACACGACCTACTGAGAGACCAGCCAAGGCAGCTGAGTGACTGCTGGCATCACCTCTCCCCTACCTCCAGGCTGCACAGCTCAGAGCTCTGAAAGATATTTCTTCCCTCCACTTAAAGAGAGGGGAGGGAAGAGTAAAGAGGACTTTGTCTTATCACATAGATACTAGCTCAGCTAAAGTAGGATAGTCCACCAAGCAGAATTGTGAGGCCCCTATTCTAGGCCCTAGCTCCCAGACATTTCTAGACACCCTGGGCCAGAAGGAAATGCTATACCTTGAGGGGAGAAACCCAGTCCTGTCAGAATTCATCACCTGCTGACTAAAGAGCCCTTGAGCCCTGAATAATAAGTAGCAGTACCCAGGAAATACATGCTGTGGGCCTTGGGTGAGACTCTGAGATATGCTAGCTTCAGATGTGACTCAGCAGGTTCTCAGTTGTGTTGGCTATGATGAAAGATTCCTTGTGCTTGAGAAAAGCAGAGGGAAAAGTAAGGGGAACTTTGTCTTGCCACTTAGATACCAGCTTGGCCACAGTGGGGTAGAGTACCAAGCAGGCTATTAGGGTCCAGAATTCCAGGACTTTGCTCTTGGATGGCATTTCTGGACCAACCCTGGGTCAGAGGGGAGTCCACTGTCCTGAAGATGAGTCCAGGTCTGGCAGCACTTACCACATGCTGATTCAAGAGCTCTTGTGCCTTAAGTGAACATTGGCAATAGCCAGCTAGTACTCACCATGGGCCTGGGGCAGTGGTGGCTATAGGGAGGGACTCCTCTGCCCATGGAAAGGAGAGGAAAGAATGGGAAGGATTTTGTCTTAAGGTTTGGGTGCCAGTTCAGCCTCAATAGAATAGAAACCAGGTAGATTCCTAAGGTTCCCGACTCCAGGCCCTGGCTCCTGGATGACAACTCCGGACCCACCCAAGGCCCAGGGGAACTCACTGCCCTTTAGAGGGCACAAGCCTGGCTGGCTTCACCACCTGCTAAATGTAGAGCCCTAAGGCCTTGACCACACATGGGTCATAGCCAGGTAGTGGTTAGTATGGGCCTTGGGAGAGACCTAGTGTTGTGGCTGGCTTCAGTTCTGACCCAGCACAGTCCCAGTGATGGTGGTCACAGAGGTGCTTGTATCACCCCTCCTCCAGCTCCAGGCAGCTCAGCACAGAGAGACATTCCATTTGTTTGGCAGAAAGTAAGGGAAGAGAACAAGAGTCTCTGCATGGTAATCCAGAGTAGTCATCTGGATCTTACCAAGACCAGTACATCTACGAGTCTGTAAGTATCACAGGGTTACTGGGCTTGGGACGTCCCCTAATACAGATATGGATACAGTGATCAAACACTTAGATCACAACACCCAAGTCTCTTTGAATACCTGGAAAGCCTTCCCAAACAGGCAGGTACAAACAAGCCCAGACAGCCAAGACTAAATACCCAATTATCTCTTCAATGCCCAGACACTGACAAACATCCATAAGCATCAAGACCATCCAGGAAAACATGACCTCACCAAATGAACTAAATAAGACATTGAGGACCAGTCCCGGAGAAAAAGAGATATGTGGCCTTTCAGACAGAGAATTCAAAATAACTGTTTTAAGGAAACTCAACAAAAATCAAGATAACACAGAGAAGGAATTCAGAATCCTATCAAGTAAATTTAACAAAGAGATTAAAATAATTAGAGATAGCATCAAAAACAGTCTTTTTTGCATTTAGCACAAATTATGTGTCCCAGGGATAAGTATTTGCAAAATCTAAGTCTATCTGAACATACTGTTGTTTATTATGTTGAATATTTGGCTGAGAACTGGCACATAAGCAGCATAACATAATCAAGTAACTTAACATTTTTTTTACTGTAACTGATGCAAGTACACATATACACACACGTTAAAAACCAAATTATCCAGTTAGGGACATTGATCAGATTTTTAATATGACCTAAGTATTTTTGGACATGGTACAAATGATAAGCAAAGCATCAGGAAAACAACATTTTTATATGTTGAAAATATCTTGAGGCAAGAGCAATGGCTCATGCTTGTAATCCCAGCACTTTGGGAGGCTGCAGAGAAAAGATTGCTTAAATCCAGGAGTTTTAAACCAGCCTGGGCAATATAGTCAGACCCCTGTCTCTACAAAATATTGAAAAAAAATTAGCTAGACATGGTGGTGCATGCCTCTAGTCACAGCAACTTGGGAGGCTGAGTTGGGAGGATAGCTTGAGCCCAGGAGTTCAAGGTTGCAGTGAGATATGATTGTGCTACTGCATTCCAGCTTGGATGACAGAGCAAGACCCTGTCTCTAAAAAAAGAAAAAGAAAAAGATCTTGAAAAGCTTAATGCTTTGCAATAAAAATTATTTTAAAACTTAGATCGAATTGGTAGTAGAAAGGAAGTTGCTGAAGATAAACTAACAAAAATCTACAGTAAATTATCACACTTAAAGGTGACCACTGAAAATCATTCATGAGGGAATGAATACCCCATTCTCCATGATGTACTTATTTCACATTGCTTGTCTGTATCAAAACATGTACCACATAAGTGTATACACTGCCTATGTACCCACAAAAATTAAAAATTAAAAAAATAAAAATAAAAAAAGCATTCTCAAAACCAAAAATATTTACTATCACCACTAATTTCTAACATGGTATTGGAAGTTTTAGCCAATGCAATAAGAAATAAATGAAATAATAACTGAAAAAGATGACAAATTATTTGCAGAATATACAGTTCTTTGCATAAGAAATCAAAGAGAATCAAAAGAAAACTTATTGGAGTAACAAATGAAGTCAGTAGGATTTCTGGATAGATCAACATACAAAGACCAATATATCAGAAATAATCCATTGGAAAATATAAGAGTAAGAATTCCATTCAAAATAGTTAACAAAAAAATGTAAGACGTCTAGGTACAAACAGGTGATATCTTATAGAGAAAATTATAAGATGATATAGAAGAATACTACATAAGAAAAAACTTAGATGGAGAATGACACTGTTTATTGATGGGAAGACTAAATACTTAAAGTTGTCCATAATCTCTGGATTAATAAATTTGATTAAATCTGAATCAATTAAATAAAAAATTCTAAGAATTATAGAGCTCGATAAACTAATTCATGCCAAAGAGTAAAGATTGAAGAATGGCCTGGACAATTCTGAAAAAATAAAACAAAAAAGCAGATCATACTTTGTAAGTATTAGAGCTTATTATAAAGCTATAATAATCAGAGTAGCATTGGCCTGTAGACAAATGGAATAAAATAGTTCAAAAACAGACCCCTGACCCATGCATATATGTGAACTTGACATATGATAGAATGGCATCCTAAATAAGTGAGGTAAAGGATGTACCACTCAATAATGGCATTTGACTTTTTAACTTAAAAAAAGCTAGATCCTGGCCAGGTGCGGTGGCTCATGCCTGTAAATCTCAGCACTTTGGGAGGCCGAAGCTGGCAGATCACCTGAGGTCAGGAGTTCAAGAGCAGCCTAGTCAACATGGTGAAACCTTGTCTCTACTAAAACTACAAAAATGAGCCGGGCGTGGTGATGGGCACCTGTCATTCCCAGCTACTCGGGAGGCTGAGGCAGGAGAATCACTTGAACCTGGGAGGCGGAGGTTGCAATGAGCCAAGATCATGCCACTGCACTCCAGCCTGGGTGAAAAAGCAAGACTCCATCTCAAAAAAAAAAAAAAAAAAAAAAAAATCCTTACACCTCAATGTAAAGAGTAAAAGCTTAAAAATTATACAAGAGAACATAGGAAAGTTCTTATGATCTCAGAGCACAGATCACTAAAAAGCTATTATAAGGCTGGGTGCAGTGACTCACACCTGTAATCCCAGCACTTTGGGAGGCCAAGGTGAGCAGATAATCTGGGGTCTGGAGTTCAAGACCAGCCTGATCACCATGGAGAAATCCTGTCTCTACTAAAAATACAAAATTAGCTAGGTGTGGTGGTGCATTCCTGTAATCCCAGCTACTCAGGAGGCTGAGGCAGGAGAATCACTTGAACCTGGGAGGCAGAAGTTGCTGTGAGCCGAGATCGTGCCATTGCACTCCAGCCTGGGCAACAAGAGCGAAACTCCATTTTTTAAAAAAAAGCTATTATATTGAAAAATTAGCACATCTGTACAACAAAATGTGAAGAGATAGTTACAACATACATTGCTGACAAGGACTATCCAGAATATATAAAGAACTCATAAATTTTTAAAGACTCAGAATAAAGTAGACTAATGGTATAAGAAGGCAATGAAAAAGAAAACACATGACAAAATATATGAAAAGTATTTAACTTCACTAGTAACAGTAGTAATCAGAGAAATGCAATTATAACAAGATACCCTTCAAACTGACAACAATGAAAAGTCTAGCAATATCAAGTGTTGGTAAAAATCTGGAGAAATAGTACCTTCTAGAGGGAATGTAAAATGATGCAAACAATTTTAGAGGACACTTTGGCATTACACTGCATTTAATAAAGAATAAGATAGCTACACATCTTGATTTAGCAATATCTAGCTACATACTCTAGAGAAACTCATATATGTTCACAAGAAGACTTGTCCAAAAATGACTAGTGCAGCATGGTCAGTAATAATAAGCAACATAAATGTCCCTCTGCAGGAGAATGGATGGATGGATGCACCAGAATATTATTCCTCAGTTAAAACGAATGACATAGTATATGTATCAACATGGCTAAATCTTTAAATTATAATGTGCAATAAGGAAAACAAGTCACAGAATAATATATAGTGCATAGTAATACATAAAAATAATACTCTTTTTATGAAGTATGGCAACATACAAAACAATATCATACATTTTTTATTGGTATATACAAAATTGTAATGGTGAAAAAACATGCAAAGGGATGCTAAGCATCACACTCATGGCAGTGAACACCTCTGAAAAGAAGCAGCTAGAAATGGAAATTGGGGCATGAAGAGATCTTCATCTGGATCTGTAATGTTTATCTTATATTTTAGAAAGATAAACTAATAAAAATAAATAGGGCAACATGTTAACATTTGGTGAAACTGGCTGAAGGATTTTTTTTTTTTAAAGAACAAAACAAAACCTCAAGGAATAACCTGGCCTAGAAACTCCTTCTAGGATTGATGGTAACAAATTGCTCCAAGTTCCTCAAATGGTGGATAGTTGAAAACTGAATTTGAAAACATGTTTTCTAATTATTTTAGATACATCATACCCTATCACCAATGACAGAGTGAATAAAAAGCAACAGATAAAATTTATGAAATGCAGTGCTGAAAATTAAAGATAATGGCAAAAGGAGCCAGAATGCTAGAAACACTCAGCAGAAGTTATCCCTGGGTCATTTTGCAAAATTTTTATTCATGTTTGGAAGTAACTACATTTGTGAACAGCTGTTTCTTCAGGACAAAACTAAAAACTGAATAGAGCTACATACTGCTCCCAGTTAACAAAATCTAGGCTAAATTCTTTACTGCTCATCACAAAGAGAAATCTAGGCTAAATTCTTTACTGCTCATCACAAACACCTTGACATTGACATGTTGGGCCTGAAGAAAAATGTTATTAGACCCACATGAAATGATTAGAATATTACAAAAGGAAAACTAAAAATGTCCTGTTTCTATTGTTTTTTAAATTTCAAATTTAAAACCTAGCAATTTCCAATGTTATACAAATTATTAATA
Organism: Cacajao melanocephalus; assembly: GCA_963573385.1. Taxonomy (NCBI): domain Eukaryota; kingdom Metazoa; phylum Chordata; class Mammalia; order Primates; family Pitheciidae; genus Cacajao; species Cacajao melanocephalus. The sequence goes on along the minus strand of CAUYLG010030345.1, from coordinate 1,138 downwards.
CTGACATCAAAGCTTAAAAAAAAAGCTTAAGTTTATTTATGACAGCTAATTTTTCTAGTACAGTATATATTACCCACCTATTCTGTGATGGCACACTCTTCCCCCTGCAATATGGCTTGGCTGTTCTGGCATCTCACTTTATCTTTCATTATTTCTCTACCCAGTGTTGCATGAAGGAGGGTAGTCAGAATGGTCCTTCCTGGGTATAAGCAATAAGAGGGTGCACTGTCTGGAGGTAATTTAAAGACAATAATAAAATTGACTGGTCGGAGAGATCCAAGATGGCCGATTAACAACAGCCCAGGATTGTAGCTCCCAGTGAAAGCGCAGAGAGCGAGTGGACGCCGCACTTTCAGATGAATTTTTGTTCCCACAGACCGGGAGATTCCCAGCGGAGGAGCCACACGGGTCGCCAGCGCAACTTTTTTGGCCAGTGCAGCTCTTTTGCCAGTGCCCCAGCACGGCGCTTCTCAGCGTGGAGTATACGTGACGGGGTGCCCTTTGACTCAGGCTCGGTGGGTCCCATCACCACAAGGAGAACAGCAATTGGAAATGCTGAGGACTGAGAGTTTCACAGCAATCACAGCCGAACCAGGAAGGTCCAGCTCTGTGGGGAAGGGGCATCTGCCAAAGGAAAACTAAGAAACAGAAAAAACTTCATCACCGGGAGGAGAGAGATCCAAGATGCTGATTAACAACAGCTCAGGATTGTAGCTCCCAATGAAAGTGCAGAGAGCGTGTGGACACCGCAATTTCAGACGAATTTCTGTTGCCCACAAACTGGGAGCTACCCAACAGAGGAGCCATTCAGGTCGCCAGCGCGACTCTTTTGGCCGGCGCAGCTGTTTTGCCGGTGCCCCAGCATGGTGCGACGCTTCTCAGTTCGGAGTACCCAGTACGTGGCTGGGTGCCCTTTGAGTCTGGCTCGGCTGGGCCCATCCCCACAAGAACAGCAATTGGAAGCACTGAGGACTGAGAGTTTCACAGGAAGCACAGCTGAACCCGGGAAAGCCTAGCTCTGCGGGGAAAGGGCGTCTGCCGAAGGAAAACTAAGAAACAGAAAAAACTTCATCACCAACAAGCCGGACGTCCACTCAGACCCAATCTGAAAGTCGGCAATTACAAAGACGACAGGTGG
>CAUYLG010030344.1:0-82864 GCA_963573385.1 Cacajao melanocephalus | reverse complement strand
CACCCACTCAACCACACACAGGACCCCCAAACAGATGCACCCACTCAACCACACACAGGACCCCCAAACAGATGCACCCACTCAACCACACACAGGACCCCCAAACAGATGCACCCACTCAACCACACACAGGACCCTCAAACAGATACACCCACTCAACCACACACAGGACCCTCAGATACACCCACTCAGCCACACACAGGTCCCTCAAACAGATATACCCACTCAACCACACAGAGGATACCCCCAAACTTCCATGGCTTGATAGGATTTCAGAAAGCACAGATTTTAAGATAAATCATGATCTAAGAGGATTTTATTGAGTACAAATGTCAGTGCCAAGTGTTAGTACGAAGCAGATGCCCTAGACCCAGTTCTGCACAGCACACTGAGAACATTCCATAAACTCTCTTTTTCTGAACTCAGTCTCCCGCTCTATCTTGTAACTTTGAGATGGAACATGCAGGGCTTGGTAGGACCCATGATCACTGTCTATTTCCTACTTGTCTGGCTGCCTTTCAGCTCTGCTTTTGCCTTTCACTAAGCTGTTTTAGGTGCCAAAACACCTGGTATGCCCCTGTTACTCATTTAAATATATGTTATTTTTAAAAGCTACTTGCTTTACATCTAGGGCTGCCATGGTGTTTGGAAGTGAGAAAATAGGAAGAAAGAAGAGTAAGCACTTTTTACTCCTCCACCTTCTTAGCCTACCGACTCATCCTAGGTTCCAGTAGAGCTGGGTGAGCCACACATGGGCCACAACCTCTGCATGTCTAAACACTGAGTATATTTCAAATGAAAACATCAAATTCAGACTGCACGGCTGACACACCAAACAGATGTAAGCTTCTGCTAACATGCTTCGCTTTGAGTGGGATTCAATGTAGTATGAATTGGCCCTGGACTCCATCCAGGAAGCTTCAGTTACTGAGGTAGCAAAATGGGTTTTGCATAGCAGTGCCACTCCAGGAACCAAAGGATGGCATTTTAGGTAGGCTTCCAAGTACTGCCTTGTTGGGAGAGTGGATTTTTCTTTTTTGAAATGCATATCCCAGTTAATAAGTGTAAAATTCAATGCGTGATAATCTAAACTTAGTTTTAACAATGAAGATGACTTTGGCTGTACAATTTGTTCTCATCTTAGAGAGCATCCATAACTGAGAAAATTCGTTCAAATGCTGCATTGCTTTCTGAAGGTGCTAAAGCTAATTCTATACTATACTTCACATTTCCCACAATGAACCATTCCTTTAAAATGTTCGAACCCAGTCTTCCATGTTTTAGCAACACAAACATTGGAGACTTTTGTGAAGTGTTTTTATACATATGGTAGCAAGGACAACAACCAATGTTTTCACTCCTTTGCACATTTTGGCATCATACCTCACTCAAATTGACTCAGAAGCTTTCTATAAATACCATGTAGATGTCTCAAAATGGAAGCATTTATTCAAAATAGTTTCTTTTGCCTTAAGGGGAAACAGTTGGGATGTTTGAACAGTCTAACAGGAGCTCTCCTATTCAGTGTTACACAAGTCATTGCACTGTGCCTGTATTTTTAATAAAACCTTTGAGCCCAACTCAGTATTACCTCCAGGAGGAATTGTGGGACAGGGAAACACCGATTTACACATCTGCCTGCTCAGTGCCATAGCCTGTGTGGTGTTCCTTTCGACTTGTGTACCATGTGCCAGGTTTAGTTTTGTGTTTAACCTGGGTACTGAAGGGCAGGGAGTTTTCCGAGAGAGACTTCTCAGTTCCTCCGTATACCTCTAGAGATGCAATAGCTCTTTTGTATCTGGACCAACTATGTCCTGATGTTTTTTTCTGTGTGTTTCTCTAGTTGCCACTATTTTTTTACTTGATCAGAATGTACAAGGTAGGATGATGAAGGGAAGGGAACAAAAGGAGAGATTCTTAGGGACTTCCTAAACATGAAGGCAAAAAGGATGCATATGGCAGACATGTTTTGGAGGAAACAGTGAAGTTCTTGTTTGATTAATCTAGTAACATCACGTAAGAAAGTCACCCAACAACTGCTGGGCACCACTTTGTCACTGTGTCTTGACAAAACCTCTGCTCATGATACACGGTAAGTTTTCAATACACTTTAATAAAATGAAATAAGACTGAAAAATAAGTGTCTCTAGGAAAGCGAGCTAAGGGACTGCAATGGGCAGGACTATACATTTTACTTGGTTAAATTCGCTTAATGCTTACTCCTTCCCCAAAGTGCCAACCAAGAATTTGACTACTATATAATGTAAAGAAAAAAGCCGTTTGTGGCTCTTCATTCGCCACGATAGGGTGCCCTGAAAGCGGGTCCTGCAGACATTCCCTTGGCCCACATTTTATAGCTTCTCAAGGCCTTAGTCTACTCTTCACTCTCAAGCTTCTCGCAAAATACACAAGCTCAAAACCTCGTGGCCTTCTCCCCATCTGGCACTCTTGGCCTTAGAATAGCAAACGTTAGGGCACCATTAGGTTCACAGCTGCCAGACCCTTCATTTTCTTTTCTAATCTTTAATTTTCTTCTTAATAAGGAAGACATTCCGCAAAGAATAAACTGTTCCTCTTTAGAGGAGCTCCTTTCTCTGAAGATGGTAACTGGGAGCCTCAATTGCAAAGAACCTCGAGTTCCAGTTGCTCTGGAAGGAGTTTCTCGCTTAGTATTTTGTTCTTCCCCAGTTCGAAAAGTAGTCATCTTCCAACTTCACAGCTTCCTGCACTCGCGCCCACCACCCTCATCTATTTCGCTTCTTCCTTTTTGGTGCCACTTTAAAAGGTGCAGGGTGCTGGGCTGCTGTGGCCACCGGCTGAGAGGCGGGGAGTTGCTATCAAGGACCAGAAAGTTTGGCAGAAGCCAGGGCTCTGGGCCCAGGCCCCGGGCTTCCAGAGAAGTGTGTCATTATTTGTTTTCTGCAAAGCCGCGAGCGGGCCCATGCTGCAGCTCTGCCTCCAGGCGTGGAGCCCCTCGGTAATCGGGCTGAAGCTGGCTTCCGAGTCTGGACTGCTTTGGCCCTGAAGAGTGGGGAGCCCAACGGGAAAAGCACGGGCTTCCTCCTGCTTTACCCGTTGTCCCAAAGTCCCTGGTCCCGCCGCCGCCACCCTCTGCTCACGGGGACAGGCCATCACCGCGCTCCCAACCTTGGCGCGCTGGGGGCTCCACTACGCAATGCGGCGGAAGCGGCCCATTGGAGTCGCCGTAGCGCGGGAAGTTTCCGTTGCCACGGAGATGACCTCTGACCCTAGGGCGTCTCTGGGACCCGCCAGCCGGTAATGTTGTTGCTACGGAAACCATGGCGGCCGGAAGCCGCCGCGCGGGAGTGACTTGGCGCGTGGGTCTGGGCTAGGGCTCCTGCCCGGGCAGATATCGTCGCTCTTCCCTGGTGGCCGGCAACCTAGCAGTGAGCGACCGGCTCTCCCACGGGGCGCGCGTTTGCAGGTCACTCCGTCGGCGTTGACGCAAGGGCACCCCGCTGGACCTGAGGGATGGGAAAGCCACAGGTGGCTGCCTCTGCCCGCCCCGTCACGCCTCGCGCTAGCAAGCGCCAGCTCTGGACCCGAGACCGATCTGAAGGAAAGGGAAAGGAGCTGGCGTTTCTGGTGATTTTGCCTAAACTCAGGGTTGGGAGAGGACTAGCCAAATTCTGGTCTCAGCTTCCCCACTAGCTACTGGGAGACCCTGGGCAGTTCTTGAAGTTTTCTGGGGTTCAGTCCCCTCGGCTTCTCTAAGAAGGATATTGATTAGAATAATCCCAGATCAGCCCTAGCGCTAATATTCTAGGTTCCTATAACGTTCAAACCCAGTCCTAATTGTAAGTGAACTTCCCTCACCCCTTCCCTGCATCTCTCCCTGACTATGTTGACTATATGTTTAAACTGTATTCTAAATTCAGAGACTATCAGAGATAGAGGGTGACCTTAGCGATCACGAACAACCTGTTCCTTTTACAGGTGTGGCAACTCCTTCCCAGTGGAGGAAGCGACTGTTCCAAGAGCCGGTTTTGGAATTGTAGGCACAAACACAGGTAGACGCTTTGAGCCTTGGGTGAAGAAACACATATTTTACTGGTGACACTAGGAAGAGCTCCTCATGCGCTTCATAGAATTGTGTGGTTGGTGCTGAAATAGATGGCATTCCATTTATCCGTTATATCGCCCAGATACCTTTTCCTTAGAGAGTTTTAAGATTTTCGGGGTAAGGGAGGGTGTCTCCACTGGTTTGTTTTTTCTTCTCTCATCTCCATGCTATTGGGAAGCATCTTCTCTTTTTTATGAACCTCATTTGCTGTAAATTAAGAAGTTGAAAAGATTATTTTCAGAGCTTATTACAACTCTGAATTTATGAAGTATTTCTTTTAGGCCCACGTGCTCTTTATCACTTTGTCAGTAACTACAGTCTCTCTAAAAAACAAAACAAAACAAAAAACTTAGTGAACACTTAAAAAGTGCTACTGTGTTTGAACTGTTGATGCTGGAGATACAGGGGTTAAGAAGAGTTCTTCCTTCAAGGAATTGGCAGGAAAGACAAAAAACAGGATCAATTATGATGTGAACAGTTCTGTGTAGGTGGACCAAGGTGCTATAGGGCCAAGGAAGAGGGGCATGGAAAGGTTTCTGGAGGGAATAAAACTAAGACTGAGTCATGAAGAATGACTAAGAGTTAGCCACGTGGGAAAGGCAATGGTTAGGCTGTCAAGGAAGAGAAAAAAGCGTACTTTAAGCTTTGGGGGCGTCAGAGATTGTGGTGCAGACCGAGAATATCAAGTACAACTGAGAAACAGAGGGTGTTTGTAGGGAGTGGCAGGTAGTGGGGTTGCAAGGTAGTGAAGCACAGATCGTGAGCTCTCTTCTGTGACATGATTATACCTACCCTTGAGACAACCATTATGGCTACAGTGTGGAAAACAGCTTTGGGTTGGGCAAGGTTAAAGGTGGAAAGGCCAGGGAGGAAGAGCAGTGAGCAGTGGTGAGACGTCCAGAATAAGGCAGTGACAGGCAGTAGAGAGGAAGTGAAGTTCATTTGTCTTAGTGGCCAGTTTGAATTTGGGAAGGAAGTTGAAGGAGGAATCTGAAATTTTCTGATTCCAGGTTTTTGATTTGGACAGTTCCCGTTGAGCTAGTCTTCTGGCTATTTGCCAACAGAACACTTCCATCTCCTTGAAACATGGAGTAAAAACTTGGCTCTCTTTTGACTGCTTATACTGAGGGGCTGAGGTGGCTTTTAACAGCAAGTAGGAAACTTAGACAAGCTTCTCTTTCTAGATTAAAATTTAAATGGACATTTCTGGGAGAGTTACTGTGGGATAAAAAGTTCATCTTGATTTCAAACCTGAAAATCCTTAGGACTGGGAAAAAATGCTTTACAATAAAGATAAGCCAAAATGATTTTTAAAAAATGATCAAATACAATTCTTTGTTAATAGCAGATTTTTTATGCACACGATACTTTGTTTAGTTTGAGGAGTCAAGTAGTGCAATTAGAAGCCAAGTTTTCAGATTAACTATTCACGTCTGTCAAGAAAAGAGAAGGAAGTGTGAACTTTATTGAATTTACATATGTAAGTGTGTGCACCTGCTTTTTAGATAGAAATGAATGTAGTTGTAATTAAAATGCCTTTTTTTTTCCTGCTGTAACATTTTGTTGTCTGCACAATTATAGTGGATCACTGAAGTGTGTGGTAACCTTATCTGTAATGCTGCCTCCTAAAGTGTAGCTTGGGATGGATTGTAATATCTGTTCCTTCCACTTCCTGTGTGAAGCACATGGTATAATACTGTACTTTAAAAAATTAGAAATGTGAAAATAAGAAGGCTTAAAGAGGAAAACAAAAATAATCTAATTGTAGTCTTTTTTGTTTTAACAGCCATTTATTTGAAGTCTGAAACTTATCATCTTTAGTCGTATTACTGCCGTAAACCAGCTGTTGTAATTTTTAAGCAAAGAAAGGACCCTGTTTGCCTTAGACCTGAGTCACATTTCTATGTAAGCACTCAGTAGTAACCATCATTTGGCCCCAGCATTTTATTGTTGGAGGAAATTGAAAGCAGCAACTCAGTATGCTCTTTCCTCCTTTATTGCTAAATGACTTGTTTCCTGAAAATTTATGTTTCTCATTAACTTGATTATTTTTCTCATACCTTTAAAATTTTTTTCAACTCACATGACAAGTAACATAAAATACCTCACATCTCAGACAAATAATGACTGCTAAATATTGAAATACTTTTAATAAAATCGATAGTAAATGTTAGAAGTTTTTCAATGATGCGGTTAAGAAATCTGATATGGGATACAAATTGTACGTCATTATTGCTTATTATTATCTCTCTTATAATTTCCTTTTAAAATGTTGGGAATAATTTTAAAGAACACAGTGCTGAGGCCATTCTGGTACATGTGTGGCAGATGTGCCGCTGTATGGGGGATACTGTGACATGAATGCTACAGAGTGTGTGGTCCGATATGCAGCCGTGAAGTCCACCCAGCTTTGTCAGACCCCTTGCCCTTTGTTATAGCAAAGTGCTTTTCCAGCACTGATATTTCATCCCTTTTTCTCCTTCTCCCTGTATTTGTACTATCCCATTCTAGATTTTGTCCTTTTACATATTTTTTTTTGGTCATGTTTTTCAAAAATTTTGTCATCAACTTTCTCTTCAGGCAAGATCAGGATTAGTATTCAATTGGATTTACCTCCTTTACATTCATTACATTAGGAAAATAGACCTAAAATAGTTGTCAGAAAGTAAATGAGAAACATCTTTCTGAACTTGAAATATTTACCAAAAGTGATGTTTATTTGACTTAAGTTTTTCTTTATGTACTTCAAATTCACATGTACAAGAACTGTGATGTGAATCTGTTGCTTTGTGTGATTATATAACGAAGTGACTTTTAGGCCATTATAAATATCCCACCTAGTTTTCTCATTAATGAATGTATATTATACTTAATCGATTTTAAAAATTATATTACTCTTTTGCTTTAACAGAAATGTCCTGAATTATTTTGAATCCTGTGTTATTATTAGTTGGTAACAACTAATCTTTAGAGAATGCTTCTATATACATACACTCTACCTATATTATCTAATTTCATTCTCAAAATCACATATAGGAAATTCTTTTATACTTCTGTTAAAAGTTATGAAGCCCAAGCATGCAAAGATTAAGGAAGTTACTGGAGAGTACCTAGCTAGTAACTGAAAGATCTGAGTATAAAACCAAGTAGTCTGACTCCAGAATACATACACTTAAATTCCTAAATTGCAGCTACCTCCCTAGGAAAGACGTTGAACAGAATGCTTGTCAAAGTGATCAGTATTTCTCCTAATGTTTTTAAGAATTAGTCTGTCCTGAAACTAAAAGGGACTGTAACATATTCAGTGTTTAGCTATCTCGAATTTTTAATGCTTTCTTATTGAGATATAATTTCTACACGTTAAAATGCAGAGTCTTAACTTTATGGCTTAATGTATTCTAACAGTTGTGTGCATCATTGTAACCACTACCCTAGTCAAGACTTGGAACATTCCTGTCACCCCCCAAAATTTTCCTTATTTCCATTCAGTTCCTACTCATCCCCACTCTGAGAAGCAACCATCATTCTGATTTCTCTCTCTTTGGTTTGAGCTGTAGTGGAACTTCATATCATTAAATTATGAAGTCTTCACACTTTTGAGTTTGCCTTTTTTGCTCAACATACTGTTTTTGGGATATGACATTGCATGTTAGATATGTAGAATTCAATGTGGTAGCTTCTGTTTTATTTTGTAAACTGGAAACCCCTAACATCTAAAAATGTCAGGAACTACCAAGGGTCTGAGAGTTTACCCAGCTTACTAGTCTGCCGCAGTTACATGATGCTGATAGAAGACAGGAGACTCCTGGGTCAGAGACAGAGAACTATATTATTCAGAGCATAGCAGGCAGCATGAGCTTCATGTGCTTGACAGTTTCCCGTATGTCCCCAAATCCTTTCAGGGGCAATGCTGAGTGTCCCAGGTGGATGCTTGCACATGGTGGATTTGTGTCATAGCACAGGAACACTGAGTTCAGGAAATTCCCAGTCTTTTAAGGGGCTTCTAGCAAAGCTGCCCAATCTTTCTCTGCAAGGAGGTGTTATCTTTATTATCCTGGTCACAAAACAAATCTGTCTTCTAACCTGGAGCAAGTATCATCTCTAAATGACAAGGTGGTTTGCCATGCAAATATTTTTGCAAAGGCAGTCTGGTACAAATGTGGCTAGAAGACAAGCAGAAATGACATGAGAAAATTCTCATTTAAATCTCTTTCTGCAAGGCAACTGTTTTTTCCTTTTCTGATTCTTTTGGTATTGCCACACTGCTCTATTCATGTATTTACTCATTAGAAAAATAACTGTTATTTGGAAATTATCTTAAAAGTGATCATGAAGCTTTGAGAAGATAATATACAATCGTATATGATAAATTTCTCTCCATTTATTAAGTAATATGTGGTATGTTGACATTACATGTTAGTTACTGAGAGAGATTTAAAACATTCTATAAGAGTTTGGTCTTTGACCCATAAGTAATAAAACTAAATTTATGGAGAATACTAGACATGAGAAAGAATTCAGCTAGAAGACTCATCTGGGATAAAAGGGGAAGAAGGAGAAATATTTTTAGAGAAGTGTGACCTAAGTTGACTGTTGAATGTGTGTTTCCATTGGTAGGAGAGATAAGCATGTTCTTGGCAAGGGGAGTAATGTGAATGAAAGTAAAAGACTGGGATTATTTATTGATAGAGTGAAAGGTACATGATTGGGGATTTGTGGGAAGTTAATAGAATCATATTTTAGAGGATTAGTGAAATATTTTGGAGTCGAAAAGCCTTGTAGAGGAGTTAGCCTGGATGTGGTGAAAGTTAGTGAACTATAGAACTTTTCCAAAAAGAGAAGTGACGTGTTTGAGAATTGCTCAGTTATAATTGGGGTGTGTAACTGTGGGGAGGGGCAGTACTAGGAGGAAGGAGAGATTTTTATATTAAGAAAGCAATCAAATGAAAATGTCCTTCTGTTAGTTTGAAATGGGAAACAGGAGCTTGGATGAAAGGAAGGTTCTGGGTATGTAATATGGGCAGGAGAGGAATTGCTCAGTAATTAGGAAGGGATGAATTGAAGGCATACATTGAGAAATTGTGGGCCAGGAAGAGCACTGCTTTGTTGGAATGTAGAAGGATGGGTGAAACAGAAAATGTAAATGAGAGATGTAGGAGTCACTGTGATGCCTCATGCGAGAAAGAGGCCTCCATTGACACTTGGAAGTCATAGATAGTTTGTTGAGAATATGAGACAGGAACTGTAGTTAGCAGCTACATTTATGTTGTTGTTACATATAGTTGATAGTTGCCTGAGCATATAATATAGATCTTTCTATACACTTTGAGCCCACTTTGTAGTCTTAATTTTCTTACGTAATTTGAAGTCATTTTGCTGGCCCTGATGACTTTGTTGGCTTTCTAAATAAGGGGAGAATGGCTTTGACTACTGTCTTCAAGATGTACTGAACAACTTTGTAGTACTGACGTGCTCTCCTTAGCTGCATTTTATTTCCCTGTAAAATGATGTTTTCTACATTGAGTACACATGGACACAAAGAAGGGAACAACAGACCCTGGGGACTACTTGAGGGTGGAGAATGGGAGGAAGATGAGGATCTGAGGATCAAAATAGTACCTATGGGGTACTCTGCGTATTACTTGGATAAGAAAATAATCTGTACACCAAATCCCGGTGACACACTATTTACCTACATAACAAACCTGCACATGTACTCCTGAACCCAAAATAAAAGTTATAAAAAATAAAAATGAAAGATGATGTTTTCTAGTAAAGCACTTCAACTAGGAAGGACTAAAAATGTTATGTTATAGGCTATTTGGATATATATATATATATATATATATGATTGGGGATTTGTGGGAAGTTAATATAATCATATTTTAGAGGATTAGTGAAATATTTTGGAGTCGAAAAGCCTTGTAGAGGCTATATATATATCAATATATATATATATAGATCATCTGTTTTAGTAACCTTTATGATCATTGCTTAGAGGAGATACGCATTAAGGAACAGTTGGCTAAAAGCACAACTTTTCGAAATAATTTTTGGTTTCCTACTCTTTTTCTGTTATAAAATTTGAATTTGTGTTTTAAGGGGTCAGTATCTGTCTCCTGGATATTTAAATGCTTAAGAATGACACAAAATTTATAAAGTGATATTTTAAGGAAGATAACTTTTGTGGAAGAGCCATTAAATTCTTAATGGCTATTCAAACTTTATAAAAATGTAACCAATCATGCCTTATTCTCAGCAGTTGCAGTTTTTTTTCTTTAGAACTAGGATCCTTATTAGAAATCATAGTTTATAAGACTGATATTTATAGGGCCACAAGCATGATTCATGCAAGAAGGGGAAGGGTCCATTTCAGGTGGTGATGGCAGTAGTAGACATACTGTGGTGGGAGCGAATTGGCAGTATACATGCAAATTCTGTCATCTTAGTTGGTGAGCGAGTAGTGATTTAATCAAACTTTTTGCAAATGAGGGCGAATGCAATAGACAGCTGTACAGTACTAAATCCTGCAGCATTAAGTAAAAGATTTGAATTTTGTATGAACATAGCTTTGAATAAAAAAGTAAAATATACACCTTTTGCATGTAAAGGTGCCATTTTGGAGTCACAGGCCAATCTTTGTCATATGGAAATGTGCACACTTTCCTACCCAGCTTCTCTGGTGCCAACTAACTTGTATCTGTGAGAGCCTGAGGAAAGGACATTAGGGTCATTCAGTTCACTCGGTGTCTTACAACCTTACTCTCACTTTTATTATTGAAAGCAGAAGGAGGCATTATGTTTGTGCATCTTGATAACAGTTTTTGCTTAACTATGCTTTTTCTTTTCAGTGTTACAGTTTTGATATAAGACAAATCTTTGACCATTTTTTAAATGTATCCTTTCAAATTTATATTTGGTAGAAATACTTTTAAATATTATTGTAGGGGCTGAGCGTGATGGGTCATGCCTATAATCCTAGCACTTTGGGAGGCTGAGGTGGGTGGATCACTTGAGGTCAAGAGTTCGAGACCAGCCTGGCCAACATAGCAAAACCCCTTCTCTACTAAAAATATAAAAAATTAGCCTGGCTTGGTGGCACACACCTCAGCCACTTGGGAGGCTGAGGCATGAGAATCTCTTGAACCTAGGACGTGGAAGTTGCAGTGAGCTGAGATTGCTCCACTGCACTCCAGCCTGGGTGACAGAGCAAGACTCCATCTCAAAAAAAAAAATTGTATATTTTGTTAGGAGCTATTCTTGTCTCTCTCCCCTTTAGAATTCAAGAAAATTAAGGAAAATAATAGGAGTTAGTACTGTTAATAAATATGCCAGTATAAGTTCAAGGAACTTCAAAAATTGTGTAAAAGTGAGTTCAGATAATATACATTGTATTTATTTCCTAAATGCTATATTACATTATGGCAAAATGCCTGTATTTTAAGCTGCTAAATAGTGAAATAGTGCTTTAATACAGTACTTCACAGGTTAAATTCGGGTATGAGTTTTCCCAACTTTAAAGGCAAATACAAAGCAAGTTGAATGTATTTATGGGTGTGTATGTATGCTAGACATTTAGCTTGGGATGAAATTCTAAGTGTTTGTGCACTTACCCCATCTGTTGGCCATTAGAATCTTTTACCCAAGAGAGCCACTCAGAAAGGATTGATATTACCAGTAATTTGAAAACAGAAATAAATAGCTCAGAAGTGGGTTCAGTACAAAAATAACTTTTCGTGTTTTAAATTTGTGATTTTGAAAATAAAAATGATATTTCATATCCACACCAGTTCATTTCATGGAATCAAGTAGCTTTTGTTGGAGTATTTTAAGTTAAAATTTAGATGCTGAGATCGACTACATAGGATGTAATTACAGAACAAGACATTTTAAAAAAATGTATCTATTTCCTATATCAGGTTTACTAGTCAGGCATCTTGGTTATTGGTATTTATTTATTGGTACAGTATAACCGGCACTTTAAACTTCTCACAAGTAAGTAAGCCACATAGACAACTTAGAAGTAAGAATTGGAATCTCCAAACGTGGTATATTTAAGTCACAGTATAGGTTCTTCTATAGGATCTGGGTTGTCTGATACCATGATTTTTCTGTATACTAACAGGTTTTTAAGTTGAAAAGATAGTAATATGATGAAAATACTAATAGCTGTTACAACTATAAAGTCGGTTATGACTGGAAATTGGTTTATTGTCCAACAAAGCTGATTGACAATGCCTTTAGGGTCTTTGCACAGTTTTTGTTCTTTTTAAGGTAGAAAATAAGATGCCAAAGAAAAAATATGTAGTCAATAGGTCTTTAGACTATTCAAAACTTCAAAGGGAGGAAACGAAAATGTTCCAAATAATTCTGTTGGCTGCTGTCTCTATATGGTCTTTGCTGGAGTTTTAACATATCCCATATAATTGATTTCCATTGTATGTGGTTAGACATACTTGACAATAGTAACCAATACTTTTACCTTATAATCTCCTAAGAACTGCTATAGCTCTTTCATATCTCCTTATTAATCTTTTATTTAAAACAACAAAAGGTAAAAATCTCTGATTTAGGTGCTGTCCTGCATTATGTTTTGTTTATTTTGTTTGTTTGTTTGTTTTTAGTTTTCCTTTAGATAATTTGTAAGCAGGGAGGAGATTCCAAGGCTTTGATTCTAAGGCTTCCTTAAAATTAATCAGCTTGTGATCACTTTGAGAGCTGATCACCAAGTTGATATGTAGACTTGTGGTGTGTATCTGTAAGGGTAACATTTAACAATTCTTTTTTTTCTGATTGATATTGTAGGGTACAGTAATATCATAGAGTAATCTTTCATTTCTGTGGCTCTGACACTATAGGGCCCAGGAAGAGGGCATGGCAGGCTTCCTGCAGGGAATAAAATTCTGACTGAGTCACAGAGAATGACTGAGGATTAGTCAGGTAGGAAAGGCACAAGGTAATTGTTCAAGGAAGAGAAAAGAGTAAACCTAAAACATTTTTAGGGGCATGAGAGATTGTGGTGAGTAACAAGAATGACAAGTATAGATAAATGAGGGGTAGGAATTTGAGTTGATTTGCCTTCCAGTAGACATAATGGTATGTGAAATCTGAGAGTTTTACCTTATTAAGCATATTTATTCTTTGTACCTCCCAAATATACCTCTAGTATTCCTTCATCATATAATACAAGAGACAGATTTTCAGCCATTTTTAAATTTACCACACATGATAGATAATATTCTCATGTCTAATACACTTTTATAAATGTTTTCCTACCCACAAGTTTTAACTTCCCTTTTTCTCTGCATCTCAAAAATAGTATTATAAATCATGTAACAAAAACTTTACTAGAAGAATAGTTTCAAATATATTTTGATTATAGAAAAAGCAAACATTGAAAAACACTGGAAGTTTTTTTATTGACAACAACTTACTTGAATAACATTGTGTCTGAATATGGCATGTGAGTGACGGGACACCATGACTGAGAACTGGTATTAGATTTTAACATATGAGAGTTGGTCTCCTTCAGAAAATATTAAAATTTTTTGTAACATTTTTAATGTGTGATATCCCATTTCAGATAGTTGATTCAGTACCCAACCCTTCCTGAATTCCTTCTACATGAAGCACAGTGTGCTTGGCCCCATGGGTGATATGTGAATAAGACAGGATCTTAGTCTTTCCAAGGGAATTAGAGGCACCGAAAAGTTGGATAAAGATGAAAGAGTTGTTGGGGATGGTCAGTCGTGGAGCTAAAGCAGTGATTGATAGAGGTGGGAGAATGAACGGATCCATCCTCCTTCCCTTTTTTCCCCCGTTCCCTTTCTCTGCTTGTCAATGCCAGTCATGTCAGGAGATTCTACTTATTGGACCAAATTAGAAATAGATTTGGACTGGAATATTCCAAACTGAAGTTGGGTACATTTTTAAGTTGAAAAAATAGTAATATGATGAAAATAGTAATAGCTGTTACTACTGTAAAGTAGGTTATCACTGGAAGTTGGTTTATTGTCCAACAAAGTTGTTGACAGTGCCTTTAGGGTCTTTGTGCATTTTTTGTTCTTTTAAATATGTTGACCACAAATAAACATATTTGTCTGAATAATAAGACAACTTTAAAGAACTTTTTTGTTATATAAGAAATCTAAAATGATTTGTGGTAACAATTCAATTATAGTTGTAATTGCATTTCTTAAACCCAGTTATGACTTATAAACCACACTTTTATAACAGCTTTATTGAAATATAATTCTTATACCATAAAATTTACCCTTTTAAAGCATACAACTTAATAGTTTCATATGAATGGAATAATTCAATATGTGGCTTTTTTCATTTAGAATAATGTTTTCAAGGTTCAAACATGTATAAATATTTCGCTTTGTTTCATTATTGTATAGTGTTCCACAGTGTGGATATACCCCTTTTTTGAATTCATTCTTCAGTTGATGGACATTTAGGTTTTTTCCATTATTTTGCTACTATAAATAATACAGCTATGAACATTTATGTATATATTTTTACATGGACATATGTTTCAGTTCTCTTGGGTGTATAACTAGCAATGGAATTACTAGGTCAGGTGATAATCTATATTTAACATTTTGAGTGACCACCAAATGTTTATTGAAACAGCTACACATTTTAGATTCACTCTAGTAATGTGTAAGAGTTCTAATTTCTCCATATCTTTCTCAACACTTATTATGATCTGTTTTTTTGATTGTGCTAATATTGGTGGATGTGCAGTATGTATTGTGGTTTTGATTTGCATTTCCCTAATGACTAGTAATTTTGAGCACCTTTAAGGTACTTACTTACCAGTTGTAGATCTTCTTTAGGGAAATATCTACTCAAATTATTTGCCCATTTTAAATCAGGTTGCCTTTTTATTTTTGAGTTGTAAGAAATCTTTTTGTATTCTGGATACAAGTTTCTTATCAAGTATATAATTTAGAAGTATTTTATCCCATTTTCTGGATTTTCTTTTCGCTTTCTTAATGGTGTCCTATAAAGCACAAAGCACTTAATTTTGTTGAAGTCCAGTTTATGTGTTTATTCTTTTGTCACTTACATAGTTGGTATAATATCTAAGAAATAATTTCTTAACCCAGTATCATAAAGATTTGGTCCTAAGCTTTTCTCTGAGAGTTTCGACCCTTATATAGGTGTGATCTATTTTGAGTTAATTTATTATATGCTGTGTGAGGTAGGGGTACAACTTCATTCTTATGCCTATAGACATCTAATTTTTCAAGGAACATTTGTTGATAATCTCATGAAACATGTAAATCTCATTTTGAATTGACATATAACCAAAATACCTTTTTACCATTATTTGTTTTACCAAAGAACAATCTAAAAAGGTCCTGGTATTTCAAACAAATAAATTATTATATATTGCATGAAATGGTAATAGACACAGTAAACATTTTTGCTAACAATGCCTGCCTACTTTTACTGTAGCTTAGCTTAGAACTTTTAAAAAATTAATACTCTTGTGAAACATATAAGCACTTTCAAGAAATTAATACCCTCCTGAAACTAGAACATGTTTAGCCCATTCAGGCTGCTATAGCAAAATTCCTTAGACTGGGTATTTATTAATTGCTCATGTTTCTGGAGCCTGAGAAGTCCGAGATTAATGCATCAGCAAATTCAGTGTCTGTTGAGAGCTTGCTCTCTGCTTCAAAGGTGGTGCCTACTTGGTGCATCCTCACATGGCGGAAGGGAAGAACAAGCTCCCTTAAGCCTCTCTTACAAAGACACTAATCCAATTCCTGAGAAGAGAGCCCTCATGATCTAATCCTTTCCTAAAGGCTCCACCTCTTAATATTAATTGCATTGGAGATTAGGTTTCAACATATTAATTTTGGGGGAATGCAGACATTTAGACCACAGCAAACACTTAGACTATTTGTAGATAATAGTGAACAAGTTTTATATACAGATGATTCCTGACTTAAAATGGTTCAACTTACTGTTATTCAACTTTACAATGCTGTTTCTTTGGCATTCAGACTGCCCATACAACCATTTTGTTTTTTACTTTAAGTACAGTATTTAATAAATTGCATAAGATATTCAACACCTCATTATAAAATAGGCTTTGTGTTAGATGATTTTGCTCAACTGTAGGCTAATATGTGTTCTGAACATGTTTAAGGTAGACTGGGCTAAGGTAAGATGATTAGTAGGTTAGGTGTATTAAACGGATTTTTGACTTACAATATTGTCAGTTTACAATAGGTTTATTGGGACATAACCCCATTATTAGTTGAGGAGCATCTATATTTATCTTTGATTAAAATATTTCTCTGACTCTTCATCTGTGTTTATTTTTCAAAGCATAGGCATTTCAGTAATACACTGAAAATATGGTGCTATATTTACTTTTAATTTGTCTACTTAGTTTTAAAGTTAAATGTAATGAAAGTCAGGATTCACTGTGAGATGTAAATTACACTTCTTGTATTTAAATTTATTCTAGTTTCCTTATTAAATATCTTTTGCAAAATGTAAACATTCTTTGATTTGAATGTCATCTAAAGTTGTAACAGACCAGCCTCTCCTGCTGCAGTTCTCTGTGCTTTGTTAGGAAAATACCCGATTCAGTAGATTAAAGCCCTGTTGTCATAAGTAGGTAGAGCCTCTCCTGAAGTAGGTGGACATTCTCAGGCTCAATCATGTGAGGAAACTTGCAGACATTAACTTGAACCCCGAAAGTGGGAGTAAACTAGTTAGCAAAACGGACTTCATGCTCTATCTCATATATTTCTTGGGTTTGGATATTTAAGTTGCTAGATATAATTGGGCATTTGGGGCAGGTTGGAGCTAAATAGGGAGGCACTTATGTGCTAAACTTTAAACTGAAAACAGGTAAACTATATGCCAGATTATTCAGTTCCATGACATTCTATATTTACTTCCTTTGTATTATATCCAAATACTTGGTTAGCTTGTATTTAAAGATTTCAGCCTTGCCTTGGTTGTGCTCTGAGAAATTAAGAAAAGGGACACTTACCTTTGCTTAAACCAGATTATTAAATTCAGAGCCTCACTCAGTCTTCTCTCTTTTGAAGCCCTCATTGGTGAGCTTTCTAAAGGGAAAGATGAATCTCGGGAGGCTTGAGCAAGGCTTTCAGAGGCCTAGCTGGGTTTCCAGTGAAAACTTTGGAGGCTCTTGGTTTATTTTCTTAAGGAATATGGCAGTTTTTCTCTTCAAAGATAAATCTTTTGTTTTATGATAGCAAAAATATATTCTTTTCAATTACATTGCCAGAGAAAATTACAATTAAATGTGAGATGACTTTTGCTTTACCTTTCTTGTTTACTCATTAGCTAAGTAAACAAAGTTTGGCCTTAAACTTTAGAAGAGGGTAGACTTGTTAACCTGAACATGTTAGCATGTTGGTGTTCTTTTTGCCTTAATCTGTATGCATGTTACAATCAGAAACATAGCAAATGCTTGACCATTGAATTATCTCTTATCTCTCTCTTTCTTTGTATGTTGGATGTGTGTGTGTGTGTGTGTGTGTGTGTGTGTAGTAAACTAGAGAGCAAAAGATACTTCATACATACATTCATATGTACATATATATACATATGTATATATGTGTGTATATATATATAAATGTGTGTGTATATCCATATTAACTAGGTATACAAGTAAATCAAATGTAGAGAATAAAACATATTTACCTTTGCTGTTTCTTTTCCTTTAGTCTCAAGACATACTGCTTGGTGCCTTGTGGGTTTGCTGAATGAATATAGTTAGAGTAAGATTGATTTCACTGAAAAATATAGTGGCATCTTTCTAATGCCTTTAATTTAGATATCTCCAGCCCAAACTTGAAAGTAGAGTTCTAAATACAAATAACCACTTTATAGAGATTTTTGATGATATTACTATAATGTAAAAAAAAATGTTTAAAAGTTGGAATTTTGATTTGCCTGGGTATTTCCCTTTAATAGAAAAATGTCCTCCAGAATGAATGAAAAAGCTCAATCTCTATGTCCTCCTTCATAGGATAGATAGAACTTTTGGTAAAATTCCTGGACAGATGATTGTTCTTCTTTTGGCTTGTACTGGTCGAAGTGTCCCCAGTCCTATTGATATAGACGGGCCAGTTTTGTGTAACCCTGTGTAAAGGCCACTAAATGCCTCTGTGTTCTTATTGTCTTACTTTGACAATTATTGTTAGATAGTTGTCTGTTTTAAAAATCATTTTTATTGCTGTTATTTTTCTTATTGATAAAGACAGCACTCTATGAACTTTGGGGTTGAAGATGAAAATCCTAACTGTGATTTCTCTGTGCCTCAGGATTGTTTTTGTTTCGTTTGTTTTTGGTAGTCTTTTAAATATATTGTGCTTAAAAGAGAAAAAAAAATATACACACACACACGTATGTAACATTAAGTATGGTTATTTAAGTTGTTATATATATAACATACTTAATGCAATGCCTAGAATGTAGACATTTATTTATTCTTTCCTGTTCAATTCCTTGTCAGAAACAATGTTAGTTTCTTTCCTTCATTCTCTGGTAAATGATCTATGCTGAAAATTAATATTTTAATTAATTTATATGGTATTGAAAGCTTTTACCTCTAGCTAGTGGTATAGGGTTTATAAATCAATAAAGTTTTTAATTTTTAAAGACTTTATTTTTTTGGAGCAGTTTTTGGTTTATAGCGAAATTCAAAGGAAGACACAGAGATTTCCCATATACCCTCTGCCCTCACAGATGCATCACCCCTCCATTACCAATATACCACACCAGAGTGGTGCATTTGTTACAACTGATGAGTCTATACTGACACATCATCAGAGTCCATAGTCAGAGTCCGTAGTTTACATTAGGATTCACTCCTGGTGTTGCATGCTCCATGGGTTTGGACAAAAGTATAATGTATTCACCATTATAGTATCATGCAGAGTATCTTCACTGCCCTAAAAATCCTTGTGCTTTTAAAAAGTGTCCAAGTTAAGGTTGAAGGTAGACATATTTAGAGGCCTAGTAAGAGCCTTGTTCTATCACTGCATCTTCTTTTATACTTTATAGGCCTAACCAGTTCTCGACTTGCAAGCCTTTAGGACCTAAAGGAGCTTAGAACATTTTGTGTTTTGCCTAGAGTGACACTGGCTATAGACAGACAGTTCCAAAGTCTTATATTTTCTTGGATTTTAAAGAACATTGTCAAACATCTGGGATAGTATATTAAAATGCCTGCTTTTCTTGTATGTACTCGAGTATTAATCATGTGCATATGCCAAATGGATATTTTAAAATATTTTCTGGGCTTTCAATGTGTATTTCACTTAATTTTTATTATTTATTCTCTTCCCTAATTATTTATACCTAAAAGTAATTATCTCAAAAACTTTGAGGTAAATTTTATAGTCATTTCCATTTTCTGATGCTTTTTACTCTAGTTATAAATGAACAAAGCACGTATTAAAGCAGCCTAAGTATTTAAGCCTTACATTTGCTATTGGTGATTCTGCTCACACCTGAACACTATAAATAGTCTGTCCTGTCAATTTTTTATATTCATGCAAATTGTAGCCTTTCCTTTATTCCTACTTGACTACTTTGTGCTCTGTCATTCACTTCTTTTTCTTAGGAAAAAAAAAGTGACCTAGATATTTGTATCTAGCTTGAATTTGCCTTTTTCAAGGACCTTGTAGGAAACTCTCTGCTCCATAAATAAGTATCCTGTCTTGGGTGGTTGAGAGATTGGGTCCAATGGGCACATTTCTCATTGCAGGCTTCAGGTCACTGGGGCTGTTCCTCACACCTGGCACCAGTGGGCTTGTGCCAGTGACAGTAAACAAGAAACTTCTCCCTTTCTTGGGAATATTGTTGGAAAACATGGAATTCCAATGTGCTCAGAAAATATGGTTTAGAGAAACTTGCAAGTGAAGATGACCTGATTCAAAATGTCAATCAACTAATTAAATAATTGATTTCCTATTGAATAATATCCTAGCAGCAATTAAATTTCATTTAAAGTTACTTCATACTTCCTCGGATACTTTGTTTCTTTAGAATGTCATAGAATTATAACAGCGGTTTTCTTTCTTCCAGGACAGGCAATGGGTGAAAAGAAATGTGGTTAAGAGAGCTGTGCACTAGACTGTTGTGTATACGACTCAGAGAGGAGGCCTGGGCTGTAAAAGCCATGGTGACGCCATCAGTGTCTGACTGATAATTGAAAACTTAGGAATGAATGAGGGCATGGAGGAGAGGCAGACAGTGGAAGGAAAAGAGCACAGAACAGGATTGTGATAGTCTGTTCTCACGTTGCTAATAAAGACTGGGTAATTTATAAAGGAAAGACGTTTAATTGCCTCACAGTTCCACATGGCTGGGGAGGCCTCACAGTCATGGCAGAGGTGAATGTGGAGCAAAGTCACATCTTATGTGGTGGCAGGCAAGAGAGCTTGTGTAGGGGATCTACCATTTATAAAACCATCAGATCTCGTGAGATTTATTCACTACCACAAGAACAGTATGGGGGCAACTGCCCCTGGAATTAATTACCTCCACCTGGTCCTGCCCTTGACACATGGGGATTATTACAATTTAAGGTGAAATTTTGGTAGGGACACAGCCAAATCATACCAAGGGTCCTTACGGATTCCAATATTTAATGAAATAATAGGCCCAACCAGGCATTTTTATTGACAGTAGAACCAGCAGATTTATTCCCTCAAATTTGGATATCAATGTAGAGATGTACTCTTGATACTACAGCTTCAAAATTAATATTTTTTTTCATTTCACTTAGGTTTGAACTCAATAAAGAAGATACATTCAAAGAAAATAGATATTAGTACATCCTATTCTTTTGGTTATGATTTTTGATTTTAAATGTGCAATTTTAAATTTGTCATTGATCTTTTTAAGGAACAAGATTGGAAAAAAGGCGGATAGCTTTTATTGATACTTTATTTGCTGATTTGGGGTTGGGCTCTCTTGAGATTAGAATTATTTATCTTGCACAAAAAAGAAACTCACATGAATATTTTTCCTTACTGGAACTTGGAAGATATAACCTAAAATAGAAACTAAAGTTTATATTTAAAATTGTAGCCTTTGATATAAGCAGTCTTATTTATTTAATTTCAAGTATTTGTTTTATTTCACTCAGAAGGTGGGTTTTTATATGTATAATTTTTATTATTTTTTATTTATAAAGCCTTGCCTAGTCTTCTACTTCATTGTTATTAAATAATGATAAATCGAGTCAAAGAGTTGGTTTCTAGTCATTAATTTACTCCAAAGTCTTATACTTTCAGTTAAAAACATTTTATTATTTGTATAACGCTATATGCTGGCTGATTTTATCACTGCTGTGACTTGTAGACTATGCTAGAAATTAGGGTACAGGACCACAAAATACTTAATCCTGGCTCCAGCTGAGCACCTGCCCATAGATCGATCCTCCTTAGTAGTGAAGATTAACTGAGACAATATGGATATAGATTTCATTTGTGAGGTGTAACTGGGCAGCAGGGATATTACTTTTTGCCAGCATGAGTGACCTTTCCTATCACTGTGTGTTTCCAGTTCCATTTGGGTACAGTGAGTTGAAATGATTGGCCAGATGTTATGGCTCATTTATCTAAAGTCTCCCTTTAACTGTGGTTGTGTTACATTACTCTGCCTCTTTGAACTCTGTTTTGTTTAGTTCAAACAAACAAAAAGTTTAGCTGCCTGAAGCAGAATTTAGTAAATGTGTATTTATTAATCGACATTCTCTCACATCTCAAACGTTCTTTATCTTGCAGAATCAGCATAATTCACCGGCAGGCTTGTATTTTTATGAAATTGCTTCAAGTTATTGGAAATTTAAATTGCATAAACTACCAATATCTCTTGAATCACTTAAAAATTTACTTTAGCCCTTAATTGAAAAACTACTAGAAGAAATTGATTTAGTTTCATATAACATAATTCCTTTTGGTAAATGTTTAGTGAGGCTAAGGAATCTGACACATATGCTTACTGACTTATATATCTTACATATACATATATACACATATATATGTGTGTGTATATATGTATATGTAAGATATATATATATTAAAATATATGTAAAATACACCTGAAACTTTTAAATTTACTTTGATGTTTATTATTCTTCAATAAAATGAATAAGATATGGACTTTTGCACTGATAAAACACATACATCTGCCTGCCTTTCTCTTTCATAGCTGAACGTCATCATTTAAATGAACCGTCATGCACTTAGACTTCAAACATACCTTCCTTCCTTTTGTAGTACAACCATTTGTGCCTATTAAATTGTAAGTCCCCAAAAAATCTGAGACTCTGGCTGACTCATTAATAAATGTTCAGTACCCACAGGAGTGTTTTGCTGACAGTTGATTCTCAGTATATTTTTAGTAATTGAATTGATCAAATTGTTTATTTTTAAGTTCTCTTCAATAGATAATCAGAACCTGAAAGAGAAGTGTAAATAATAGCTGTGTCTTCTTTGTACTTTGAAACTACATTTAGGAAGGAGTATGACTGTAACAATGTATTCCTAATTTGCATATCCAAAGACACTTCAGGTCTGTTCTAGTATGATGTCATAGTAAGGGTTACAGTACAATCATAGACTCTCAGAGTTGAAAGGATCCTGAAATGTCATTATTCCAGCTTTCTATCCACTGCTTGAGTTCCTTCTGTAGCACTTGTTCTAAACTTTTGTTGTGTATTAGAATGAGTTTGAAAGGTTTAAAAATCCCAGTGGTCAGGCCCCACCTCAGCCCAATTCTTTTAAGAATTTTCAGGGGTGAGACCTAAGTGTTGAATTTTTTTTTTTTTTAGAACCCCATAGGTGATTCCAGTGTGCAGTCAAGGTTGACAGCCATTGTTCTACAAGATCGCTACAAAAATATTTTTCCAATCTAATTGAACTTCTTTGAGGATGAGCACCTCACTACCGAAGTTAGACTTGTGTTTATTCCATTTATTCAAATAGTAACTTAATTATAAGAGTGTTTAAATTATAAGCTGGTTAAATTAAATAACACAAATCAAGCTCACCAATTTTAATACTCAGCTGTTGATAAACAACACTGAAGAGTGACATTTAAATTTGAAATATCTTCTTTGAAGTAGTATTGCAGCACTTTTGAATGACTTCCAAAAGGCTGATCATAAAAATCATTCATTTTCAGATTTTACTTTAGCAGCAGTGAAGTTATTTGGTATGACTCAGATGAACATTCTGCTCTGTCTTGAAGTTATTATGGTCATTTCATTTTCTGCAACCTGGAGAAACAGAGAAGTGAGGAACAGACTTGTTTTTACTTGTAACTTACTGATTTATCTTACAGTGTTTATAGTTCACAATTAGGTAGGCACGTTTAGAAATGTGCTAGCTTCACAGGAAGGTAATTTGCCATGTAAAAAATTTCAAATATACTGAAAGAATTGAGTGGAATAGTGAAGGCTTGGTTTTATAAAGCTCTTTGATTTTAGAGAAGAATTTTCAGAGAAAGTACCATGTGACCACATACACAAACACACAAACCTGTATTCTTGCTTGGGAACAACTTATCTGTCCTGAGACCATCCACCTGTATGTCAGCTCTTCTGAGCACCTTTACATTTCTTTTGGTTCATTAGTAGGACCTGGCTACTGTAAGTCAGTATATAACATTACTGATAAATATTTAAGTAGTTCTAGAGTCAGAGCTGTGTTTGAGTTTCACCTCCTTTCCTACTCATGGTGTAGCCTTGGGCAAATTATTAATTTTATCCTTAATTTCCCTATTTTTACAGTAGAGAGAATGCCATATATCTTTTAGGAATGTTATGAGGATTTATAGTGTAATGCATTTAAAGCTTTGCAGTAGCCCCTGGGTTATAGAAAGCGTTTATAGACTTAAATTTTGTAATACATTGGTATATCAGCATTGCTGGGCAGACTACAATGATGATAAATTTTCTTTTTTTTCTGACAGTAGTAGGAAAAAATCCTGAGGCTAGTTCTGTGGAGAACATCATCTTTTTGCTCCTTTATAAAAAACTATTCTGAAACATGATCTAAGATTGTTCCTTTACCAAAATGAGTTTCCTTTTGGAAGTCCTAATGCCACAGCACATGAGTAAGCATGACTGTCTTTAAGGATGTAGAGGATAGAGGATGGTTGAAGCCCCTAGATTTTCTCTGGGGAACGAGGAAAGCTAGCTTTTATAGTAGCATGCGTCAATCAAGACTTTCCTAGCATGTCTTCATTGCTAGTCTTCTTGTCTGCTACCTTGTAGAGTTGCCAGATAAAATAAAGGACAGACATTTAAATTTGAATTTCAGCTGAATAACTAGATTTCTGTTACTATAAATATGCCTCAAATGTTGCATGGGACTTTTATATTTATTCATTATTTATCTGAAATTAAATTTTAATTGAGCATGCTATAGGTTTCTTATTTTTTCTAAATCTGACAACCCCTACCTATATGCTATATAGGAATTTGGGGGTTAGATGTTGGGCAGGTTTTACCCTAAAGTAAAATATTCCTATTTTTGAATAAAGTAGAGAGAAATACTTCTTAGTAAGTGAAAAGGCTAAATTATAGCATTAAAATGGCTTCATTTGTTAAAATACTGCAAACATAATTATTATAAATTAATATTAATAAATAAAAGTAGATGATGATCTAGATTAGAAGAACATCTTTCTAGTTATCTAATCCCAAGAACTTAAGGGAATCTTGAACCTAAGTGTCTTAAAACTACATATTTAAGACATATTACAGAGAATGTATGATAGTATAAGTGTATCCTTTTTAAAGAAAGTTTGAAATTAAGAATGGTTGAAATGTGATTATTCTTTGTTTAAAACATGTACAAACATTTTATTTACATATATTTTACATATATGTTAATGTAGCAATTCCTAAGTACTCCATAACCCATTGAACTCTCCCTTCTGTAAACTTGTAAAGCATTTACTTTGTTATGTATTTATTCACATTAAGGAAGCATCTTCTGTGTGCCAAGAATTATGTTTAGTGCTAAGCATATAAAAATAAATAAGAGCAAATCTCTGTCCACGTGGAGCTCATCATACAGCTCTTGAAACAGATACAATATTGACATTGTGATGCAACGTGACAAGAGCTATAAGAATGAAATGAATTGCTTCTAAGATCAGAAAAAGTAGACTGACAGAGACTTCACTGAAGAAGGGACATTTAGACTGGGTTTTCTAGGATGAATAGAAGTTTGCTGGGCAAGAAGGGAATCAGTCTACTTAAGGCAGAGAAGGAGAGAGAGAGATAATGAGTAAAAAAGAACCAAAAAACCCCCAAACCCAACAACCCAGCCTGTGAAAGAACAACAGGTTCTTTCACCTGTTGTAACTTGGAACTAGTAAGAAGATGGCATGGGGTGGGGTACACTGGAAACAGGGTAGAATGTACAGAGTTGGCGATTCGATTTAAAGACAGGCAAGAGGAGCCCATGAAGAACATTTTATATCAGTTTATACATTTTGATTTTATTGTATAGTCTACAGGGTTTTAAATAGGACTGAGGCTTTAAGTCAGTAAGACCTAATTGTTTTGGGAATATACCTGGAAAATGAAATAAGATATGGCCAAAAATTGTTGCAAAATTCTTGGGATACATGAGGATGATAGGAATAGTGTAGTTGCACTAGAAGTGGAGAATCTTTAATGCAAGGCATTTATAAGTTAGCATTAATAGGATTTGAACAATTTTTTTGTTGGTTTTTTTGTTAGTTTGTTTTTTTGTTTTTGTTTTGGTATGAGGAAGAAGGTGTGAGGATAAAAAATAGGGATAGTTCATGTATTGTGTGTGTTATTTCCCTAAGGCTTTAAGGTCATTAGAGGCAGGGTCTCTCTCCTAATAAACAATACTCAATATATTCTTGTTCAATTTCAATAAGAAACATAAAATGTTTAAGATGGGTGTATTTGTATGTCTGTACTTCATTATTATTTTGACAAATCTATTCAGTATTAGAGGAAAAACACAGAATACAAAGTAGCAAATCCCATTTTTTATCCCACTTAGTTAAATAAAATAATCCAATTGTCTGACACATAATGATTTTATCGAAATTAACCTTTGTCTTTGATAAATTCTGCCCTGTGATTCTTACCATTTGCTTTGTAATCATAGCCAGGTGTGGTGGTGTATGCTGATAATCCCAGCTACTCAGGAGGCTGAGGTGGGAGGGTCAAGACCAATCTGGCAACATAGTGAGACCCCATCTCATAACAAGCAAACAAAAATGTTTGCATCAAAACATCACATGTACCCCATAAACACACACACACACACACACACACACACACACACACACACATATATATATAAAACCCATAATAATTAAATTTAAAAATTAAATAAAAATGTAATGTATAGTTCTTTTCATTTTTTAATATGTCAATAGAATTTTCTCTGGGGCTGGGCATAGTGGCTCACATTTATAATCCCAGCACTTTGGGAGGCTAAGACAGGAGATCACTTGAGGCCAGGAGTTCAAGCCAGCCTTGGTAACATAGTGAGACCCTGGCTCTACAAAAATTTTTTAAAATTAACTGGGCATGGTGGCATATGCCTGTCATCCCAGCTACTCAGGAAGCTGAGGTGGGAGCATTACTTGAGCCTGGGTGGTTGAGGATGCAGTGAGTTTTGGTTGCAACACTGTCTTAGGCAATAGGGCAAGACCTTGTCTGAAACGAACAAACAAAAATATTTGTTCTTTCTGTTTGACAGTTAAAGAATTCAATGCTGGATAAGTCTGAGACAGACCAGATTGTGGACTTTGAATTCGTAGTTTTAGCTTTATCACTCAACATTAAAATCATAAAACCTGTGACAAAGAAGCAACAAGCAGTGATGCTTTATATGTAAGATTTACATGTAAGGACTTTCTTGTTCCAAGAAATGTGTCACTCTATATACAACACAATGTATTATTTAAATGTAACATAAATTACATATTCTTATGTATTATTTTTCTATTTATGTATAGTTTTATATTCAAAAATGCTATTTGTGAGTTGAGTTTTACATGGGCATATTAAGGTAGGCATACCAGTTGATGAGGTCTTGTGTGAGGTCTCCAAACACACTCAGATTCTAAGGCAGCAATGGGTAACCTTGAACAGGTAAGGAGCCAGGTGGCCCTATGGTAGGGAGGGAGTGCGACATTGTAACATCCCTTTGGATAATGTCTGCAGCCAGATCCTGTGTCACCATGACTCAGCATCACACAGACATCAATTGCACAGCACAGAGAACACACAGAAGGCAGAGCTGGTCTGTCACATGGTGATTAGTTGGAGATACCACACCTGTATTCCTACAGCACATCTCATTCCCCTGTATCTTTGGCTACCATGGAGAAAAGCAGAATGGATCTGGGCAATTTATTGTCTTACTTTTGCTGAGGAGAGGGAGAGCAGGAGAAGGCATGCTGTTCCACTTTTTCTGTGCCGCAGTGGGCATGTTGGCCATTGCTGGGAGCCTTTCAAGGAAAGACAGTGACAGAATGCCAAAAAGTGCCAGGAGCTTCCATGTGGCTGAAAAACCACATTCCGTGGACATCAGCCAATGTTCTAGTGTTAGGCTGT
Organism: Cacajao melanocephalus; assembly: GCA_963573385.1. Lineage (NCBI taxonomy): Eukaryota > Metazoa > Chordata > Mammalia > Primates > Pitheciidae > Cacajao > Cacajao melanocephalus. The sequence continues at coordinate 55,142 of CAUYLG010030344.1, read as the reverse complement.
GAGTTGGACATGTAACTGGGCCAGTGATTCCAGTTTTACGTGGAAAAGACACACATGACTAGTTTTCCAATGAGGAAGTAGACAAGTTGTACTAATCTGTTGACTGAGAGCTTATAATATACTCATGATGAAATCTCTCTGTAGCAAGTCCTGTGAAACAGTGTAATGACTGTTGGCACAGGATGGCTGGATTCTCTTTAAAAAATTCTTATTATTCATGTTTATTTAGGTCCAAAGGATCCATTATACTTTAGCTTTACATGCTATTAAATTTAGAGATGACACAAGTCAGGGCACATCTTAAATAGTTCTTTTGGTGGGACAAAAGACCTGATAGAATAAGGTGGCATTTATGGGCCTGTAATATCAACATTACAAAAGAAGGGGAATTACATTTTCTTTATATGTAAGAAAATAATGACTAATTTAGAGTAATTCTGAAATGAAATCATGGCATTATTGCCAGGATTGGTAAATCTTTTAATTAAGTTATTGTCATTCCTTTCATGCAGCTTCATTTAATGTCTTAAGTAGGCAACATGATATTTTCACAGGAATTATCAAATAAACAGTGTGTTAACTTCCCAGGGACCCTGAAGCTTTGAATACAGAGGAGGAGGAGGTCTGATGAGGGGAAAAAGACCTTCTGAACCCCCTATGGTCATAATTCAGGGGAAAGAAGGAGAAGAAACTTAAATATTTATTAACTCCTTACTATCTGGTAAGAATTTTAATGTATTCTCTTTAATTTTGAAAGCAAAATTAAAGAATAATACCCTTTATTGTCTTTGTGAGTTGAATATTATTTCTGTAAGTTGAATATTATTTCAATTTTCTTTTTACTAATGAACATAACTCAGAGAAGGTGAACGAACTGACATATTAAAATACCTATCTTTTAGGTACTGTGTAGGAAGTTAAGATGTGTATTTTCTCATTTAATTATCGAAATAAACATTATTTTATGTATGTGAATTAAAATAGGCTAGATGATACTTTGGTAACAAATAGACCCAAAATCTCAGTGGCCTAATAAAAGTTTATTTTTCACTCACATGAAATTCACCCTGATGCCAGGGGACTTCCCAAGCCAGTTCCTCTAGGGGTTCCTTGGCAGTTGAGGCCAAGGGAAGGGAAGTAGCACCATGATTCAGTCAAACTCCCTGGAATGAGGACTCCTTGCTTGTTGCCGCAGGGCAAAGTGACAGGAGAAGAGTGCATAGGTTCTTAAGGCCTCAGCCTGGAACTTAAGCATGTCCTCTTCCTTCTTAGCCCATCCTCTGGGGTCTAGTCACATGGACTCACCACACTGTGGGCAGGCTGGGAATTGTGAGGGAGAAGATGGATAGCAGTGACCCCAGTTGGCTCTGCCACGGCACTGTGACCCCCCATTTTAAAAATGAGAAGACTGAAGTTCAGAGAGGTTAAATAATGTTCCTTGATCACCCGTTTGGCAATCTGTAGACTTAGTTTCTTGAAACTAGATCTCTCTCAGTCCAGAGTCTGTTTTTATGCCTTCTACTTCATCTCACCCCATACACACTCTGAGTAAGTTGGTGGTTTGGAGTTAGGTATGGATTTGTGGTTGCCAGCCTTCAAGATGGCTTCTGTCATCCTTGCCTCCTGGGGTTCACGCCCTTGTTGTACCCTCTGTCAGTGAATAGGGCTGACCTGTGTAACCAGTATGGTATTGCAGAAGAGACAAAGTGTGACTTCTGGGACGAGGTCATAAAAGACAGTGGTGTTTTCATGTGTCAGAGCTCTCTTAGATTACTTGCTCTGGGGAAAGCCAGCTGCCATCAGGTGGGAACACTAGAACAGCCCCAGGGAGCTCCCATATGGCAAGGAACTGAGGCCTGCTGCCAACACCCAGGACCAATTTGCCATCCATGAGAGTAGGCCACCTCAAAAGTGGGTGAGCCAACCCAGGTCAGCCTTCAGATGGCTGAGCCCAGGCCAACACCTTGACAGCAAACTCATGAGAGGCCCCAGGCCAGAACCACTTGACTAAGCTGCGTCCGAATAATTCTTGAGCCACAGACATTGTGTGAGATGATAAATGCTTAGTGCCATTTGAAGAAGCTAAGTTTTGGGGTAGTTTATTATGTGGCAGTAGGTAACAATACAAACCTTTTTGGATTATTTCCTTTCTTTGTGATTTTCCCTCAACTCTGGGACAATTCCTACTTTTAATGGTGAGTTTTAAATTTAGCTAAATGAGAAAGTAATTGCCACACAATACAATTAAAATTTAGTTGAATACACCTTATTATTTACTTTAATCTTGAAGTTCTAGGCAAGCTCTATATGAAGGTCTATACTAAAAAATGATATACTTTACTAGTTCAGAAGGGAAAAGTGTTGAAATTTACTTTCCATCAAATGTATATTTTTCTTTTTTAAGATATTATCTGCTTGATATTATTTTATATTTTAAATTACATTGCGAAGTTTGAGAAAAAACAAGCCAAGTACATTTTTAATAAGAGTTTACTGTCAGGAGGAAGACAGAATCTAGAAGTAACCGCTTGATTTTGGCGAGAAGAATGTTGTCAGTGTTTCAGTCAGCGCTTGCTACTGAGGCAGGGGAGAGCAAGTGTATAAAAAGGTGGCTCCCGCAGTACAGGACAGGAAGCCACCACGTGAGCACCACGTCCATGCGTAGGTCGCAGGCTTCATTACGTCGCGAGTGCCGTGCCTCAGCATTTTATGTGATTGTCTATTGCCAATACTTAGATTATTCATCAAAGAACAGGTTATGTTTACAAATATAATGGTTTTAAGGAATATTATAATTAAAGCATCTTGACCACTGGTGCTAGTATGACATGTTATAATATACTGTGCCTTTAAGTTTTTCAGTCACTCATGATTTACTCTTTAATGTTGCACAATCTTTCCAAAATGGTCTTAAAGCTGGGGATTCTTGTGTTTCCCAGGGAACCTGGAGAGGAAGACTGGGTATGAGTCAGTAGTCTGTGAACTCCAGTGAAAGGCAACAGAGTACTGTTTCTCTTCTATTTAACATTCTCTTAATATTGCTGTTTCAATAACCTTATGTTGGATGAGATAAAATTTTCTTAATGAAAACCTTTTCACTAACTATTGATGCCCATTTGCCCCCTACCCCAACTAACAAACAGTTCCTATATATATACTCTAAACTTTCTATCTTAGCTTACTTTTTGCCAGTTGGGGAAGTGGTAGTGGAGAGAATATCATTTAGATCAAACAACATATTATTGTTGGAAATATGGTTGTCTTATAGAAACATAGCCAAGTCAGGGGAATAGTGACTATATATAATATTCATATATACAAATTTTGTATGTTTACATATACAGAAATATAGACACGTACATTTTCACATATAACTATATATAATTATAACTATATATGTGTATACAGACACACATATACATAAACAGGTTGGAAGTAGGGGATCCCCAAGGAAGTGGAGACTGAAATTTAGACATGAGGACCTTAGCAAGGTGGGTGAGACAGTGAGAACTGATGAGAGATTCCCTGAAGGAACATCTAACAGATTTTAGTGGACAAAGCAAAACAAAGAATCAAAGATAACACAAAAGTTTCTGATAAAAAGTCATACTTTAACAAGCATAGGGAAATATAATTACAAAATTTTGATATATGTAATAATTTTTATGAATAGAATCCAGAGAGGTGGCTGCAGGAATTAATATAACCATTTTGTAAATGAAGAAACTGGCTCAAAGAATTTTAATTGACTTTTTTAAGGTTTCATAGTTAGTTGAGGATAAAGCCAAAATTGGAATCTGGGGGTTTTGATTTCAGATCTTTTCATTTCCATGGATTCCTCAACTGGAGTTCCAGGCATGGCCCTCTAGGATCCATGCAATGCTATCTTGTCATGCACAAGCTGTGTGTGTATGTGGATTTTCCCGATTAGAGGACCCAGACTTTGAGATTCTCAGAGGGGCTGTGACTTGATAGAGCTTAAGAACTTTGTTTCTTCCCAGTGTCTGCCTGGCTCAAGGGACCAAAAGGATGGTGAAATTAGAGGGATGGTCCTACTTAATAATTAGATCATGGAAAAGTACCTTCCCACAATGGAGAGACCTAGTGGTGTAAAGAGTTCTGATCGTGCAACAAAAAAGAGCAAGTGTGTTTGAATTTAGGTAAATGTTTAAGGGAAAACTCTTCCTTGGGACTGGGCTAACTCTGCATCCCACTTAGGAAAACAGGTCAAACTGAACAGTGTGGGCCACGTGGATGTTATGACTACGCAACAGTTTTGTAGCTCACCCATGTGCAGGAGGTTTCCGGTTTTTCGGACATTTCTCCCATAATTGTTTTGTGGATACTTCTCCCATAGTTGTTTTTGCGCTCTGTTGTGTGCTGATGCTGAACTGCAGAGGAACCGAATGGAGAAGTTTGGAGAGACTGTGGTTTCTGACCACTGGCTGTGGTGCTGTGGATGGTTCCAGTGAAGGGTGGATGCCTTTTGTTGAAAACTAGCTTAGACTTTGTCATAGAGGTCTGTCTCTGCAATTTTATAGTCTAAAGTCAGATCTGTTTATACTTCATAAGTATTGTTGGATTTAATTGGAAATATATAGAAATATCTATTGAGAGGTCCTTCAATTGCCATAATTCCTTTTATCTCAGGAGTAGTAAATAGGAAATATTCTTAACCATGAAATAGTGAAGAACTAAAGTGGAAGGGCTGGAATTTGAAATTTCCTGAACAAACTCAGCCTATTGAAGAACCCAAGTTACTGTGAATATGTGAGCAACCTTCTAAGGTTGAATTGAGTCCACCATGAGGTTGTGGTCTGTTATACAAATTTCAAAACCATGAAAACAAATTGGCATGAAAGTAGTGTCATGGTAAAGCATCCTTGGTTGCTTTTAAACCTCAAGCATCATGCCCGGAAACATATTTTACAGCACAACTGCTTTTGATCATTTGAGTGTTCACTAGGAAATCAGTGCATGGCATTATTACATATGTGAACATTTATCCTGTTGAAATTAACTTACAAAGTTTAGTGCAAAATCCATTGGCACTTACAGCCTTATAATAAAGTAGCAATAACACAATTTCCTTCAGATCTACAATCATGTACCTGGGTACCCAAATGATCTAAAATTGTTAGCTCTGCTTCTGTCTCAGGTGCAGACAAGGAAGTGGAAAGTGTGTTTTGGGGCTGAGATATTCAAATGAGACAAAATTATAGTCAAGATCTTTCTTCAGGAAAAGATCCACTGAATGCTGCCTGACAGGATCCTGCAGGGCACTGAGTTCCCTTCCCCTGAAAAATGGAAATATCTCCCTGTTTAGTGTTAAACATGAAGATAAAGAATCTTGCCTATATGTGGGAGCAGATAGAGAAGAAATCAAACTATTCAGAGTGGCACCAGGACAAATAAAAGAGCTTCTGACAGCGGTCACAGGCAGATGATAGAGACATCACATTAGAAAAATAAAGAATAATATGTCTTCTCCGGTTCAAGAAATGCCTTTTGTTTTTCCTTCTGGCATAATAATAATAAACATTAATCTTAATGGCAGAATCCTGCAATGGGAAAAAGTCTTTTGTCACAGAATTCAGTGGTGGTGTACTGGAATACATAGTGTTCTAATTGAGCATGTACGGCACCTACATTTTTAGAGCACTTACAGATTACAAAACTCTTTTAACCCTTATTATCTCATCCAAATAGGCTGGAATCCTATTTCTGATTTCCCAGTTGTCCATGTGAAATACAGAAACTTGCTCAACCTCTCCCAGAATCACTTTCTTTTCCTTGCAAAATGAGGAAATTATTGCCATCTCAAATGAATATTTTTTTTTCAGATCAGTGAATAAGAGTATGTTTTCTCTATAAATAAGTTAGCAACTCTAATAACTGAAGGTCATAATTAACTGATCTAAATGTTATGTCGATTAAATATTCAATTTGAATTTTGGAGTGTGTTAATTTTGCCTGTGATTGGTGCAAAATTACTGTGCATTTTGATTTCTTTGTTACTTATTTTTCTTTTACATGTATATATCTCTTAAAACAAAAAATTTTATTGTATTTCATGTTACCACAATGAAATATTATTAAAGTCAAGTCAGTTTTTATGCTTAATGGTTCAATATTCTTAACATGCTCACTATTTTTAATTAGTTTTTTCCTACAGAAAGTAAACCATTCTCTTTTTCAACACTTCAATTAAGTAACCTTTTCTGTGTGAATTTAATTAACATGTAAGTTTTTTCCTTTATAATATGATTAGATAAAGATAATTCAGTATTATTTTAATCTGATTTTTTAAATTTTACGCTGCAAAATCATTATTTTAAATTTGACTTTTTTCCCATACTTGTATGGACTTTAGAAATGAATACCAAAATAAAATCCTTTTTCTTTCTTCTTTTGGCATTGAATAAAATAGTGGCGTGGGGACTGTGGGTTCTGTCCCTGTTAAACTCATAATTTGACAGGAAAGAGAGACACAGATTTATTGAACATACAAGTGCTATATCAACAAAGTGCTACTGTATATGGAGGTAAACAGCTGATTTTGCCTGCAGGCAAGATTAACTTTCCCATATCGTTCTGTTTATAATTATCCTGTAGATAAGGTATTATAATGAATAAAGTTTCCATCTCATCTGCTAAATATTTAACCTCTTAGAGCAGAAGCACTTTTATTTATCCCAGTATTTCTATTCCTTACCTTGAGTTATGCTCATTAAACATTTACTGAATTCAGTTTGGTGGAGAGAAGTGAGAAGAGCCCATAGAGGAGATAACGTTTAGCAAATGAGATAATACTTGACATAGGCTTGAATAATAATGAGCCAGAAAAAGGATAAAATAGAGGTGAGGAGGAAAGTACAGTCCCAGCAAAATCTCGAGGCAACGAAAGCTTGTAAAGTATTTGGAAAAGGATGACCTAGTGTTAAGGAGTGGCTAGAAATGGAAATGAAACAGTTAGACCCATGCCGTAATTACAAGGGCCTGGACTATCATGGCAATAAATTTAGAGTCTTCTGGAACAATCAGATCACATCAGTTTCTAGCAGTAGTGAGGACAAATGAAACCTGAAGGAGGCTGGTTTATTAACACCATGAAACCACCATATCAGCCCTGGACTGCTTTACACGTCCACTATTATTTCAGAGATTAAAAAAATTCTATCTTTAAGCAAATGCTGTTAGGTTCTCTGTTACAATCAGTTAAAATCATTACCTAATGAATACAAGGAAGACATCCCATGGTTCAGTTTGGAAGATGTGAAATTTGAAGTTGTTTTAAGAGTCTAGAATTCAAAATAGTATTCAACGATAAAGATAAAATTTTGGAAATGAATTCCACATGAATTCATAGCTGAAACCATGGAACTGAAGAACACCAGCATTTACAGGGAGGGCAAATAAGGAGGGAGTAGCAAATGGTACATAAAACACCCGGGGAAAAGAGAGCAGCATTTCTGGAAGTAGATTCTGTTACAAATCCCTGTAGTACTGGTCTGTAGGTGTGCTATGAAAGAAAATTCACAACCAACACACAGCTCGGCTGGAGTCTGAGGCCTAAAATCCCCATGACCAGTCTACATCTTAGGCACCATTTCCTAAGGCATTTTGGAACCTGAATGCTTTGAACATTTTGGGCATCAGGCTTTGGAGCCAGGTTAACTTCCTTTCTTCTCCATGCTGTCTTCCCCAACTTAATGTTATTCAGGTGAATAATATTCTGCTTGTTCTTGGCTCACTTCCTCTCCTGGACCACAGACAATTGCAGCTGAAGAGTGCTGAGCCTCTGATGTGCTGTTGATGGTGACATTTGCGTTTCTGTCTTGAAATGAGATGCTCAAAAAAGAGCATATCAATTAATATCGCTGTGTTTTATAACTTGTTAATTTACGATCAAGACACTGAGATACTCTTTGATTAGTAATTTTACTTGGAGGTCTTGACACACACTCTTTTTTAAGTTCTCCAATTTAGACAAGGATATAATATGACTGGGAGATATTTTAGAATTACCTTCAAATGAAACAGCAATCTAATCCCCTCTTTGCTTTATAAATTATGGCCTTCTTTGCTTTGCAATTTATGGCTCATGTGAGTGTGTGTGTGTGTGTGTTTGTGCATGCAGGTATGTGTACTGTCCAGCATTTAGAATGGAGTATACATTGGGAACTGACTTGGCTGAGACATGAGAACATAAGAATTATATTCTGACTGAGGATAAAAGTCTATCTAAGGAGAAGTGTTCTCAGATAGGTGTAAATGATTAGCTGGGCAGTATGTTAATTTTGCTCCTTGAAATTGACTTTAAAAGGTGTTCGTACTCTTTTCTCTAATTTTTCTCAACTTACTGTGGAGGTATTACCTGTGATTTATGTAAACTCCAATTGAGTGTTTATATCTTCATCTTATAATACGTTTTAAGGGTAATCATTTTACCAAGTAACTAGTATTGCATGGAGTAATGTTTTATTTGTCTTAAAATTATTTCCTGAATATTTAAAGGACACAGGTAAGCTCTGTCATTTTTTTTTAACCTGCTCTACCTCATCGATGACAAGTAAAATTTTCAATCAAGATGCTGCCATCTAGACCAGCATGCTTGGGTTTATTTAGCTTTGAGCAGATGTAAGTAGCACACATTTTTGAGCAAGTAATTTAATTATTTTGTTGGCTAATTTTCAAATACGTAGAATGTCCCCAACAAGATCATCTGGAAATTGTATGTTATGCCATAGTTTTAAAATGACCACAAGCTGATGAAAGGCATGATCTTGATCCTTCTTTGAATGAAGACTTTGCACATAGCATATACTTTTTGTGTATATGCCAAGATAGTGGCTATAAGTAATATTAACTATTGCTTAATGAAAGTAAAGTTAGAATGGCTGAAGGGGCAAATGAGTAATGAATCCATATTTTTGTGTTATAGCTACTTTTGATATTTATAGCTTTTTAGCTTTGTTTTAAATACATCATCAAATTTTTTTTATTTGAAATTATATTTTTATCCAAAATCCAGTCTACTCATTCTGTGGTATTCTACATACTATAACATTTTCTTCTGTTATTTTTAGGGCTTAGGAAAAAATTCTAAACACAGCAAGTTACTTTCCCTGTGGACTTTTTTTTTTTTAACATAAAGTTGATTTTGCTTTATTTTCTCTTCTAAACCACTATAATATTTTCCCAATGGAATTATGTTGAGATTTTCAGAAAGTTAACATAAAGGAAGTAAATTCTCTTTTTCCTACTCTGCTTAATGCAAAATTTCACTTAATAAGAGAATTTCACTAGATGTGAAGGACTAAAAATGAAGTTTTTATTTGGAACAGCAGCTTGTAACTTTAACTAAACCACTGCACGTTTTCAGATGTACTGTTACTAATTTTCAAATTCATCATATTATTTTGCCTTAGGGAAACTGAATGGTGGAAGAGCTGCCTTTTAGCTGGTGTTACACAGAAAGAAATGCAAAAATGAAAACTAGCAAGATGTATAGGAATGCAGATTTCCATGGTATTTTGATTAAATCATCAAAATATAGCCAGAACTTTATAAACTAAAAATTATGAGAATATGGAAAGAAATATTAAGGTGCAACAATAGTTTATATGCTTGTGTGTTGTATGTGAAGCATGTATTCTTTTTAATTTAATGTAATTTTAAGTTCTGAGATACATGTGCAGGATATGCAGCTTTATTACATAGGTAAACGTGTGCCACGGTGGTTTGCTGCATCTACCAATCCGTTACCTAAGTATTAAGCCCAGCATGCATTGGCTGTTTATATTGATGCCCTCCTTCCCCCACACCCACCAACAGGTCCCAGTGTGTGTTGTTTCCTTCCCTGTGCCAATGTGTTCGCCTTGTTCAACGCCCACTTATAAGTGAGAACATGCAGTGTTTGGTTTTCTGTTTCTGCATTAGTTTGCTGAGGATAATGGCTTCCAGCTCCATCCATGTTCCTGCAAAGGACATGATCTCATTCCTTTTTATGGCCGTGTAATATTCCATGGTATATATGTACCACATTTTCTTTATCCAGTTTGTCATTGATGGACATTTGGGTAGATTCCATGTCTTTGCTATTATGAATAGCGGTGACGCACATTTTCCTTGTGGCTGCCACATATCAGGTGATTAAAATCTTATCTGAATCTGACTAATGAAGATTTTTCCAAGGATTTAACTCCATTCATTATAGAATTAATCTCAAATGAGCATTTAAAACATTTGAAAAAGAAAATTTTATCATCTGAAATCTTTTCAATATCTTTATTATCTTTAATTTGTTAAGAAACGTATTTTGTGGTCCATGCAGAGAATGATTTTGTGTTAGCAAAGTAAAAACAAACACACACTATATTGTGTTTTCAGGTGGAGGACAGGTCAGACCACACGCATACACACACAGACACAGACACACACACACACACAAACACACATACATGATACTACTCGTACATTAACTGATGACCAGCTTGTGCAGTCTTCACTGTACTCTCGACCTTTGCTAGTTTAATGGCAGCAAACTGTTTTCAATCCTCCTAGCAAGACAGTATGTAATTACAAGCCTGTAAACTGGGAAACCTCATAAGTTCACTGGGATATATTGGAATATAAAATCTTTACAACTGTGATAGTGTCAATGTCTACTAAATACAAACAATGGCCCTCAGTGAAGGTCATAGACAGTGATGATAAATTACTTGTTTCATATAATTAATGTATTCTTGAAAATATATAAATGAAACACATTTTTGTTAATGATTCATATTTCAACTGTTTATATGCAATAATTATTTAGAGGACACCAAAGGTTTAAAAAATTATGTTCTATGATAATTTTCAAAGGTAAATAATTTTAATATAAAGTTCAAGATTTTTAAATATGAAGTTCAAAATTTTGCCCATTAAAAATAAGATTTTCCTGATGTGAGGTCAAATTGGAAAAGACTGGTCAAAATGGAAATAACCAGATTGCTGTTGGTGAAAAATCTTTTCTTCTGATATCTCTGCCCATACAATTGTTTGGTATGTAACTGCTGGTATAATTCCTGTATATCCACAGATATGTACATTTTGCTCCAGAGGATGGTAAGCTAGACCTTGAGGGTTAGTGTGTGTGTGTTTTTCTGTGAGTGTGGCTATCCTGAGTCATATATAAAGTGAGTATAATCAGTGAACCCATTTTCAATAGTAACATCTTGTCCACCAGACAAGAGCACTAGCAAAAAGTGACATTTAATGAATACATCATCCTCCAGGCACCATTCTAGACACTTCATTTATACCAGCTCATTTAAACCCCACAATGTCCCTGTTATTACTGTCCACATTTTATAGGCTATGGAATTGAAGCATAGAGAAATGTTTTAATTTGCTCAAAGTCCCCTAGCTAGTATCTGGTGGATTCAGGATTCAAATTTAGACAGTCTGACTGCAAAATATACTGTTTTAACAGCTACACTGAGTTGCCTTTTTACAGGGAGAATAAGAACTCCAGAATTAAACACATATTCTTTTATTTCTGGACCTTGGCTACTGCTGTTGGCAAAACTTCCATGTATCCTGACAGACATATTGTCAGTGTCCTCATACACTCTCCTCTGGGCCCCACTTCAGAAAGCTCTAGAGCGTGCATGCAGGTGTGGCTCCTTCCTCCTGGAGATCTTACATGGTACACCTTGAAGGACCATGAGAGACATATGATGTATGATGTACATTGTACACCCTTGAAGTATGCAACCTGGTGTCCTTGATGGTATGTGAGGAGTTTACCATGATTAAGAGCTCAGATGCTTTCATTAAAAAAAATATAATGGAAGTAGCCTGTGTTAAAATCAAACAGCTTAGGTTTTATGATTTAGAATGTACACTGGTCCCTGCTCCTCCACCACTTTCTAGAAATAGTCTCTTTTAACAGTGTGAAATGGAACTTTCTAGATATTTAAGAAGTATTTACAGATATGAATCTCTCTCTATATATATATATCTATATGCATTTTATAGATTAAAATCATACTTTAGATGTTGTTCTGGCATTTTATTTTTTACTTGATAAATTATAATTATCTTCCAATCAGAAGTCCTTGTAGGTATGGGAATTAGCTCATTTTAAAAACAGCTGCTAGGTATTCCAGAATATAAATCAACTTAATGTAAATAATAATGCCATTAAAAGTCATCAAATAATTTATGTAACCAATGCCTACTATTGGAAATTGGGTTGTGTCCCAGTTGTGTGATTCAATGGGACAGTAAACAGTGGGACTTGGACACCGAGGGTAGAGAGGCATAATCTTGCCCTCAGGCATTGGTGCATTCCTGCCTCTTAGCCCATCAGATCTTTATCCATGTAGCAAATTTTCATGGTTTTTCATAACAGTAACGACAGATTTTAGGTAACATATAAGTTTTTGATGAGAAGCTTAATGTATTCCGTGTGGTTGACTGACTTATGAACGTTCACTATATTTTGTCAGGCAAGAGGTAGGAATTAACTTTCTGAATCCTGTATTTTTAAAGCAATTACAAGGGTTTCACACCTGAAGTTCTAGATTTATGTCTAATTGCTTTAAAGTTATCAACATTTTGCAAAGAACTCTTCAGTGTTGTTTAAAGTTTCATTGTTGGGTTTTAAAAAGCTTTGCTCTTAGTAAGGAGCAAAGAGTTGTGTTAAGGAAGAAGTGATGTTTTCTGGGTCTGGCTTTACATTTAGCTGAGATGTTTTAAGTGTTTATCAGCAGGTAATCATTTAAGTCTCCTTTCTTTGAAATTTGTTAAAATGTTCATCTCTTTTTCTTGAATTATCCACTTAAAAATCTGTTATAACCTAATATTAGGTAGTGAAGCCGTTTTGTGAAAAGTTCTAAAAATAATAATCCTGAGGAAGTGACTTCTAAATGGCAATTATATTGAGGTCCAGGAGAGATGGGGACATTGTGCCAACTCAACTGCTACTCTTTCTGTGCAAAGTCGCATGCGGTTTTAATAGCATAGGTTGTTACCTGAGATGGAAAAAAATCTTAGACTTGAATTAGTGCTAAGATGATCTATAATTGCATTATTTTGTTGAATTGGTATGAATACTTTCTGTAATTTTTAGAAAAATTTAAGGAAGAATTATTTTAAATATATTCACATACATTATATTCAAAATATGCTGCACAAGGTTTTCAGAGTATGAAGACACAAACTACATTGGAGACTATACTGTTTTTAATAAATTATAATTTTGTAACTTTTTGAGTAGAGTTACCCAAAATTCTATTCCTTCTACAGAATATCACTGTAGGAGGAAGGGCAGATTGTGTTATTTGGGATAACGACTTAATACACCTTATTTAATACCCCATATGAGATGGGGAATTCAGACTGTCCTAAGGCAAGCGTTCCCACTGTGTCAAAACTGCAAACTTCCAGCCACCATCACATACTTAACTTTCCAGGAATCACCATCTGGAGGAGGCCTCAGTAATACCGCAACACCTTATTGGTGGACATATCTCATTGACTCATTCTTTGGAATGTGTCACCAGCATCCAAGCAACTTTAGATGGAGGCCTTCAGTATTGTGAGTCCAGGGATACCCGTGAAATATAATGGTTGTGCAAATTTCATTGAACCGTATGTTAATGTGACCTACAAAGCCTAATGCATTTGTTTTTTGTCATGATCTACGTTAAGTCCATGCTTTGTTGGAATCTGTGTTACAAAACACGTCAGTCTATTATTCCATCCTTGTTACCGAATTTTTCTACTTCCATCATTCATCCCTCACTCAACAAACATTCACTGGGTACCTTTTAAATAGGTATTAGATACAGAAAATACAGCAGTGAAAAAGACATACCTTTTTCCCTCAAGACTGTCACAAAGGCAAATAGTTCCATGACAGTGTGAAACAGGCTAAAATATATGTAAGAATAGAGTCTTGATCACACAAAGAAGGGTATGACCAGCTGCAGCTGAGGTATGAAGGGAGGTCAAGGAAGTTTTTTACAAATAAGGTAACTCAAGGTAGGTCTTGAGGGACATGCAGATTTTACCAAATAAATAGGAAGGAAAATACTTTCTGTCCAAGGAGAGAGTAAGCACAGAGGTGTGTATTTAACACATTATGTAAGGGGGAATGCAAGCGATTCTTTTCAACAATATTGATGAAACTGTGAACCAAAAGTATCTGAGATGGGACTTAATCAGTTTAGAAGTTTATTTTGCCAAGGTTAAGGACACATCCATGACACAGCCTCAGGAAATAAAAAAGCTACATACCTCCTGCAAAATTCACCTACAAGGAAATTCCCTGTGGGCCTCAAGATGATGACATGTGCCCAGTGTGGCTAGGGTACAGGTTGGTTTTATATATTTTAGGGAGACATGAGACATCAATCAATATGTTTAAGATGTAGACTGGTTCACTCTGAAAAGGTGAGACAACTTGCAGTGGGTAGGAGGCTTCCAGGTCATAGGTCGGTAAGAGACAAACAGTGGCATTCTTTTGAGTCTTTATCAGCCTTTCGCAGAATACAGAATTTACATGTGATAGAGGAGATAGAGGAAGAGTCACATTTGTCTTAGTCTGGCTCAGTGAATCTACATTTTTAAATAAACAATAGGTGAGAAGAAACAATCAGATGTGCATTTGCTTCAGATGAGCAGAGGGATGACTTTGAGTTCTCTCCTTTGTCCTGTACCCGTGAAGATAAGCTATCAATTTACATTGCCAGGGTCCAACAGAACTCTTTTAGGGTAAAGATCTTGAGTCCCAGAAGGAATTTCCTTGTTGGCAAATTGTGAGGGAGGTATGTAGCTTTTTAATCTTCTTAGTTACTTAGGAATAAAATGGTAGACAGGTTTGCCTGATGAAATTCTCAGCTTGACATTTCCCTTTGGCTTAGTAATTTGGGGGTCCTGAGATTTATTTTCCTTTCAAAAAGTATATACACCAGACATGATGAATGTAGACTAAGGGTGGGAAGCTGCCAGAAGGGAACCTAGAGAAGAAATGAGAATAAAGTCAAAGTAGGCTTCCCATAATTATTAAAATGAACTTAGAAAAGCCTGATGGTTGAGGTGGAAGCCACAGAAGGATTTTAAATAGGAAACTAATACAGTTAGGAAAAACACTCTGCAGGGTGGAGAATAGATTTGAGGGGTCGAGAGTGTAGGAAGGGAACAGTGAATGAAGAGACTGTTGCAATCAGTAGTCTAAGTGGGAGGTAGCGAGGTCCAGGAAGTGAGGATGGATTGAAGCAATCCATCTACTTTGCAAGAAGGCAGAGTGTGGGAGTACTGGGGAGTGATTCAATTTGAGAGGAATGGAGGTGTGAAAAGGAAGCTTGAATTATAGCATGATTGTACCAGGAGGCACCTGAGGAGGAACTTCCGTGGAGAAGATAATGCTTTCAGTTTAGGACATTGTGGTAAAGCTTTTCAGTAGGCAGCTGGGTATCTACATCAGGAGCTTAGAAGAGGGGCCTAGGTTGTGGGCACAGCTTTGGGGTGATCACATTGAGCTGGTATTGAAGCCACAGGGGTTGATGAGATCACCAAGCATTTTAGATGAGAAAACAAGAGATGATACACAGAACTTTGGATGACACCAATAGTGAAGACTTGGTTGAGGAAGGGGAGCTGGCAAAGAAATTGAGGGAGAATGCACAGAAAGAAAGACAAAAAATTTATTATCAAACAATATATTTTCTTTATGCCTCTGTCCTTTCATGGCTGTGTCTAGTATTTTTCCATGAGTACAATATACAATTAATATACATTTTTACTGGTTATATTGCTTTTATTTTTAGATATAATGGTTTTTAATTCCTTGTGACTTGACACTGGACTCTAATTATTATAGACAAGACACTTTGGAATTTAAACCACATACATTCACATAGTGTTTATAGAGGATGAAAGACTCTTTCATGACAGGAGAGATGCACAAAGGGAAAGGGAAGAGGAGTGAGAATTAGAGCAATCTATTATAAGAGAGGATATTTTGAGAGGAAAGCTTTTCTATCCTAAAGACACATTGTTTTCTTGCTCACTGTATCCTTTTATCTTAAAAGAATCCCTAATTTATGTAATTGCTGATGGCTAATGATGGACTTGTCCTGGTGTATGAGTAAATGTAGATAAGGTTTATGAGCCATTTATTAAAATGACTTGTCACGTTAGTAGCTAAAATTCCCCCCATGTTTTCCTCAAGGAGTCATCCAATCCTGATGTTTTCTATGGAACCCTATAGCTATTCTGTAGGTATTTCAATTTTCAAATGAGTGTTGCAGATTGTGTGTGTGTGTGTGTGTGTGTGTGTGTACATATAGATACAGATATTCTGGTTGTTTGGGTGTTTTATAATGGTGAAATCTTTAACTTGCAGCTTTCAGTAAGTTTCAAAGGCTCAATAATACACCATAATGTTTGACAACTTCCCAGCCATATTCATATAATATGAGGTGTATCTACTTTACCAAAAAAGCTGCTTTTCAAACATTTGCTTGCAGTTAGGTTGCAGAACACTTTTTCCCCATGGAAATAATGTCAGAAGTGGGACTTGCATTCAAGCCCTGCTAACTGTGGTTGTTTGAAATATGTTCCAAAACTCTTTGACAAAACCTTCAAATGGTGGAGCTAATTCCTCTCCCTTCAGCATGCGCTGGATTTAGTGGCTTACTTCTAACGAATAGGAAAAAAAGCAGAGGCGACTGAATGTGGCTTCAGAGACTAGATGACAAAAGGCACCTTGGCTCTCTTTTCTCCCTTTCTCCTGGATCCCTTATTCTGGGGCTAGCCAGCTATGACATCCTGAGGACACTCAGACAGCCTGTGGAAAGGCCCTCATAGTGAGGAACGGAGATCTCCGGCCAAAAGTCATGTGAAGACACCAGCTTGGAAGTGGACCACCAGTCCCTGTCAAGCCTTGAGAGGACCGCAGGCCTGGTGATAACCTCACTGCACCCTCATAAGCCAGAACCACCCAGCTAAGACACTCTGCATTTCTGACCCATGGCAACCGTCAGATAATACATCTTTGTTGTCTTAAGCCACTGAATTTTGCAGTAACTTGCTACCCATAACTAATACACCCACAAAAACCTGTTTAATTCAATTTAAATACTCTCAGAAGATTTCCAATGAAAATCTATTAAAATATAATCTCAGGCAGAGGAGACACTGTAAACCTGAATAAAGAATGTAATTTGAAGACATGTTTGAGGGGAAAGAAAGCATATTTAATTAGAGAACGGTGAGGAACAAGATGGGGATTTTTTTTTTCTTTTTTTTACTGTTTTGATTTAGGTTTCAAAGGGAAATCCTGGATTTTTAACTGGGTATAATTTTATTATGACTGTATTTTTGCAAAATTTTTGTCTTTTTTGATTCACAAAGGAAAGAAATATAATGACAGATTGAGAAGGGAGGAAGAATAATTTTCCTGAGGCAAGAGTTGAAAGAGAGGTAGAAAGCGAGATGGGGAGAGAGTTCCGTGAGGCCTGAGAAAGGAAGTGCAAGCTCTTAGCAATTCGTGGTGAGAAGCACAAGAGAGTACCTGGTGCTGGCCTGCAGGTATGAAGAGCAGTAAAGTGGGTGTCATGGTGGATACTTCCACCCCCATAAGAGGAGAATCTGTTGCTCTCCAAAGCTAGTTAGGTTGGAATGACCTGGAGTTTACAGTGGTGAGAGGGAGGCAATGGCCGGTGACCATGCTTATGTAGAAGGCTTGCAGGAGTTGAATGGACAGTTGAGGGACACTTGTATGAGTATGGCTGCATCTTATGCTGTTCCTTACTTCCATGGCAGCTCTGTTATTCACACATAGCTTCCTTTGAATTTCCGTAACATTACTTTACACCTGAATACCTGGACAGTTGTCAGGAAGTACAGTACTTGTCAACTGACTGCTCAGCCACTTCTTGTGTTCTATATAAAGGCCATGGCTTTTGCCATGTACAAAGCTTGGCTTTTGCAAAGTACAAAGAGTACTTTTATGTGTCCTAAAAAGTCCTGCAATTTGCTAAGGAGGGTATGTGAGTGAACCACACAAGATAGGAAGAAGAGAGAGTTGGAAAACGAGACCCATCAGTTTCTACATGGGTAGGAAATGTAGCGAGGCATCTGCCTTTGCTCCACTTGAGCTTGAAGGACACTTTTGTGAAGCCAATAGATTCTTTCTTTAAGCCTGTTGGGAGGTGATTTTTTAAAAGAGGGTTTCACTCTGTCACCTAGGCTGGAGTGCAGTGTGATGACACAATTGTAGCTCACAGCAACCTCAAACTCTTGGGCTCAAGGGATCCTCCTGCCTCAGCCTCCTGAGTATCTGGGACTACAGACATGCACCGTCACACTGGCTAATTTTTTAATTTTTTAATAGAGACGGGGGTCTCACTATGTTGCCCAGATTGATGTCAAACTCCTGGCTGAATTTTTGAGGTTAAAGTACCTCCTGCATGTTATCATATAAGGAAGGGTCTGGTAAATATGTTTTAATGTATTATTAATGAATGTTTTCACAAGTGTGTGTTTTTAACAGGTCACCATAGTCTGTATTCACTCTTATCTCTTCCCCATTTTTTTCTCAGGTTTGCATTTGAAAGCAGTGAGGCATAATTCAGTGTGTGTGCACGTGTATATGTCTAATTTTTCTCCCTTAGCATCAGCTTTATTCTGAGGAGAAAAATGGGGTTCATCGATTCCATGGGACTACTGATTAGTGAAAATAATATTTTAAAAATATTTATAGATTTGTTGCATCATAATTTCCCATTTAGTGAAAGTACAAATTCCCAGAATTTGTCCTAGTTTAACCTAAACCCATGGGTTCATAACATGTTATATTTAGGTAAAACCAAGGAATCAAACATACTCAGCGTTTTTATCTTTCTTTCTAGAAAAATTCAGTTCTCAGCCTTCTGGCTTTGAAGTTTCTATGGATAAAAAGAAAGTCAAAACTGTTTCTGGAGAGGTGAATTTTTATTATGTTTCTGGAGCTAAAGTTTGCAGATTTTTATGACTCCCGATCAAGTGGCATTATTATGGAAACTCTCTTAATATGCTTGTGCAACATGCTCAAGTCAGAAAACATGAACTGCTAATAACATGACATCAATTTTCTTTTCAGGTTTGTAAGCAATAAAATGAATATGATATTCATCATTGACATGGAGAATGCAGCTGAGAGGGTTGTGTTGCCTGGGAAAAGCCACGTGTAATTGAATTGAGTGTATGGAGAGAAGACATGAAGAAGTTTGGGTATAAGTGGGAATTGACTATGTCAGCACAACCAGGATTTCACAAGTGCTAGTGGAACCCATTTGGGTTGGAGGAGTGGAGGAGCAAAGAGATGATGGATGGTGTGAATTAGTTTCTGGGGCAACTGATCTGGATCATGGTTTCTGAACAGTAGCACTAGTGACATTTTGGGCTGGAGAATTCTTTGTTCTGGGGAGCTTTCCTGTGAATTGCCTAATGTTGAGCAACATCTCTGCCCTCTACCCAATACGTGCCAATATCATTACTCCACTCTCCCACTTTTGACAACAACTAAAAAGGTCTCCCAGTTTCTCATATGTTCCCGAGGGGCAAAATGGCCAGAGTGGAGAACCAGTGTCTAGACAAAACCGTAGGGAAGCATTAGGATAGAAACCTGGCTTAAGTTTTCAGTAAGAGAAGATTGCTGAGTAAGAAGTACCTTTTTGCTAAAGGAATGCAAATGGTATTAGAAAAAGAATTGGTAAAGGAAAGTGGCCCTGTGTCTGATGTGGCCTCCTACAAACCCAACACCCAGCCTGGGCTGGGGGAGGATTCTTCTTCAGTTTCCTGGTATCTTGATGTCTTTGATTCATTTGACCCCAGGTGGGGCTGAGAGAGATTTTATATTTCAAACTGTGGTTTCCAGGTGATGCTGATGCATTGCAAAGATGCCACATTTTGAGAACCATTGCTCTGGAATAACCAACTTTGGTGCTATTTGGTGTTAAACTTTTCTTGATTATCTTTGTGATTTTTCTGTATGCCCAGGCTTGCCACCCTTAGTTTTTCTTATGTTGATGCCTTCATTTCTCACTTCCTGCAGTCCTTAATTGTCTTCATTAATTCACATTCTGCATTCATGGATGAAGGGAGAATGCCTCTTCTTTCTTTTTCATCTCTCACTGGCTTCAAACTACAGGAGACTCAGTTTCCCTCATGCTGTATCCTGTAACATCTTCCAAGGCTGCTCATCTTTTAGGAAACTGGTTCCTTAAGGCTAGGCTTACATATACCACGGTTGTCAATAATGTATGGTTCTTAACATTTTATATGCTGTTTTGACTATAGTAACACATTTTTAGGGAATATCTGACTTTTAGATCCTTTTCTGAGCTGTAACTGATTTCTTGGAACTCATTTTTCTACAGGGGACATTTGAATTATTTTGCATAAATGAATAATTTTACACTTGCCCACATCAAAGCTTATCTGCGAATTTCTTGCCCACTCACACATCCTCATGAGATGTGCTTATCAGATTGCATGTTTTTTTTTTACCCAGAAAATCTTACTTAGGGTCCTATGCATTCTTAGAGATATCGCTGTATTTATTGTTTCTTAGTTATTACAATGGTTTCCTTTGTGTTTGTTTTAGAGAGAGATTGGCCCCTGGGAGATCATCACTGTTTATATTTTTATAAACATTCCCTTTGCTACATGTTGCTAACTCCCTCTTCATGACAAAACAGAATCATATGATTCCATTCAAATTTCGGGTTAAAAGTAGACTGTTTCCTTTCTAGCATCACCAAGTGTTCTGAGGCCTGATTCTACTTCAGTAGCTGACCCCAGTGACCCACTGTAAAGCTGACAGTTCTGTCACTCTGGATCTTGCAACATGCTCCTATTAGGTGTGTTTCATGGCCAAGGCTGTTGGGATTGCTAGAGCCTTTAGGAGTGATTGCTTCTTATGCAACAGTGCAAGAGGACTTTATTGATTTCTGCAGCAGGCCTTACTCCCTCCCACTCTGCACACTTCCTAAAGCCTCCTTCTGCCTTTACAAACTCAGCCCCTTCCTGGCCATGTCAACTCCTTATCATGTGTTAGGTGTCAGCTTGTACACATCCACCTCACCAGCTCAGGGGGGTCTTCTGTGACACTGAAGACAAGCTGCCATACTGGGTGCTCCTGGAGCGCCTGCATGTCTCCTTTAGCACACTTTGTATAGTACGATTGTTTAATTATTAGCAATAATGTGATGAGTTACTCACTGACCCGTGAGTTCTCTGAGGGTGGTGACTGTTTCTTGAGTCATTGTAAATGCCTGATGTCAAGCATAGGGCCTGGTGCCTAGAAGGACCTCAGTATTGACTGACTGGTGGGTCTGCTTCTCCTATCCACTCTCTGGAATAACACTGAAAACCCCTGCTTCTGAACTTTGCCATTTTGACTGACCATGGTCATACATCTCACCCTGTATTTCCCCTTTTTTTTTTGGCTCTTCTCGGTTCCTTAGCTTTTCTTCACAGGACTTGGTCTCCAAACCTCCTACCACCATGGCTATCCACTTTTGGATGTTCTGTTGAATGCAGTGTTCTGGGCATCAGCATAAGACACATGAAAGTGGTTTTCTCCTTCATTAGAATATGGCTGTTCTTACAAACACATCAGAACTGCTTTAATGATTGTAGCACCTGAGTCACATTGTTGACTAATGCTAAAATTCTGAGTATTGAAATGCTTCAGCTGTGCACATGATGCATTTTAATTATACAAGCAATACATAATCACTATAAAAACTAGAAAAATCAGATGAAAAATAATAATTTAAAATCAGCAATTAATACCACCACCCAGAAACATCCAGTGTTAAAATTTTATAACCTTAAACACTTTTCCCATGAGCCATCTATATTGATATATATGCATAAATGTTATGTGTAATGTGTTTATGTATATGTATGTATGTATATTCTGAGCTTATATGTTCTCTCTCTCTATAAAAATATATATGGCTCTGTATGCTGCCATATATGACAAAGTCTCTTTATGTTAGTAAACAGAGTTCTGTTCTGCCTTGATAATCAATGTGGCATAGTGGATATGAATCTAGGATTTGAATTCAGATGGACATGGTCTGTACCTCCCATTGCTTACTAATTATATGACCTGGGATGGGTCATATAATCTTTTCTAAACTTCAGTTTTATAGTTATTTATGGTTATATAGTTATATAGTATATAGAATTAGGTAGTTATATGACATATTTATAATAGCCATATGGTTTATTTCGCTATATAGTATTTCATTTTATGAATATACCTATTTACAATGTCTTTAAATTAGGTCTACTCCATCCTACCATTTAATTTTTCAATTCTGAAGCTGAATTTTTTTATTTTTGTGCCTGTTAAATTTTATTTTATTGATTTCAACCAAAATACTTTAGGATTTGGGATAACTTAAAGATACTTTTCAATCTTTATTTTTTGAATCTATGTGTTACTCCATATTTGATAATCAGACATTTAATCCAAATTATAGACAAGAATGTTAAGCCTGGTAAAGAACTATATATTCCATCATTGTGACCATTATAGTAACCCTCTCCATTATTGTCTTAGGGATATGAATACACTAATCACCAGTACACTTTGATTAATATTATTAATTGGCTATTGAATCTATCTACTGGTTGGTCTGCTCCTTTTCCAGTCCTAAAGGAGAGCAAGAGAAATCCTGCCTGGAGCCCTGAAGGAATAGAATATATAATCTTTGTTGCACTGTCACAATTTATCTCTCCAGGAAGAGTTTCATAAAAGTAAATAAAGTTAGTTTAGTCTAATATATTTTTAGTGAGCTCATACTCCTCCCTGAAATTTTCACCGCTTTCTTAATAAGGTAGGAGCCATGGTCACGTGGGTAAGATGTCAACTCTTCTAGAAAAGAAAAACCCATGGCAACAAATCTATACCAACATATAAATATGCGATAAGCGTGCTCTGGCTTTTTACTTTAGAAAGGGATGGGGGAAAAGGCATGCTTTGTAGGGAAAAAGGAAAGAATGGAAAAAAAAGGGTGAGAGAGGATGGAGAACATTTTTCATTTTTATTTGCTTTATTTGTTTTCCCTTGGGACAGCACTGGTTCTTAATAAAAGAAAGGAAGGACATGCCAAAATAGTGCTACGTTTAATAAACTCATCATAGCATTTGCTCCATATAAATACATGCTATCCATATATGCTGTAAGATGTATATGCTTACTATTTCTTGTTCACCCTGGGTAGTTCATGTGATGCTTAATACTTATTAAAATAACAATACTTTTAAATAATATTGTGATTATGTTCTCCAAATCCTTTTTACTTCTTCAATATACCTGAGTAGGTAGGTAGAGTATCTCTTAAAGGGGAAGAGGGATGTAGAAGGACTAAGTGATTCTCCCCAGATGTTCATAGCAAGTTAGTACTAGAATTAAGACCATAAACCAGAGGTTATATTATAGGGCCGTTCACTTGAAATTCAGTAAAATTTTTCCCCATCCTGCCTTAGGAGAGTGAGCCAGCCTCATGTACTGGTTCCAGAAGAACATCCAGGCCCAGGCCTTCCCTACTTCAACAGCCTGTTCCCCTACAGCTTCTCA
Source organism: Cacajao melanocephalus (assembly GCA_963573385.1). NCBI lineage: Eukaryota > Metazoa > Chordata > Mammalia > Primates > Pitheciidae > Cacajao > Cacajao melanocephalus. The sequence continues at coordinate 31,504 of CAUYLG010030344.1, read as the reverse complement.
TTCCAGGCGCATCAAGCTACCTAGTAGTTGCTCCTTGCACCAATGCTGCTCCATACCTTTGTATATTATTTTAGGCCATGTGGATTCATGTAAATAAAATGCCCTTGGCACCTTTCTTTACCTGGAAAATTACTGCTGTTTGTCAAACTCTAACTTTTCTTCTCCAGAGAGCCTTCTTTGAATGTCATGTGCGTGATTATGCTAGCCCTGGACCTTGCGAAGCCCTGGACCTTGTACTTGAGAGGGCAGTAATCTCTTACGTGCCTCTCTCCTTACTTACTGCAAATCCTTTGTATATCCAGAGACTGACAGGTAGTGAGAGCTCAAATAGTGTGAAAGCGGGCTGAACTGACAGGTTGTCTTACATCAAATAGCATATGAGAGCAAATCTCAATCAACAGACAAATAAATACTCTTGGACTACATTCTACTTAGAAGGAAATTTAGTTTGATTTTTAAAAACACATTTTTCAAATGCTCTAGTAATAGACATTGTGTTGTTACACGTCTAATTAGTATTTTGCCCAAGTGGTCAATCATAGGTATTCTTTATCCAGAAGCAATATGTGTTACAATCTCAATAACTAATAGGTTTAGTAACATTTTTCAGAGAAGTGGTTTTATTTTAATTCAGATTCCTTAAGAAGTTAGAGGATCTTTGCCAGAGTGTAGCATTTTGACAGTATCTATCTTTTTAAAAATATTCTGACATCTAAGTGATTTGATTAATTTAGTTTTTGATAGGTGTGAGGTAATTTAAAAAATATTATAGCTATACGATAATTTATTCAGAGGATCATTTTATAAGTGATTGGGTTTCATTTCTTCTTTTCTGGTAGAAGTAGAAAAAAGTACGTGGATGCTTCTAACTTAATAACTTTCTTTACTGATAACTAAGAATGGAACAGATCTTGCTGTGAATTATATAAGCAGCTTTAAAAGCGATCCATATTCTTTCTGTGACAGAGTATGAAAAACACAAGGCAGAGAATATGGTTATGAGAATATTTTCCTGCAAAAGCTTAACCACGTTGTATTTCATAGTATAGTCAGAGAAAGATTGGGTTAGAATGATCATAACAGTTGCTTGAAAAAAATGTATCTTAATGTCAGCCTTGAATGGCTTTTCTTTTTCTTGCTAAGGAAATCGAACAGGATATTAAAAAACACATTAACCTTCAAAATGTGTTTAGATTCTGCTATGCTTCTAAAGAGGCAATATGAATGTGAGAGCTATGTTTAGTAGAAGTTTTGACCCATAGAATTTGTATGAAGGGGTCACTTAAATTTAGTTTGGAAGCCAACAGTCTCGCATATGACTGTCTCTAATGTCACACTCTTCTAATCCATTCTCTATGCAGCTGGTACAGTTATCGTTCTAAAAGCAAATCTGATTATGTGATTCATCTGTTTAAAGCCCTTTAGTGGTGAAATCTAGATGCCTTAGCTTGGCAGACTAGGTCCTGCTTGAGCAGGCCTTGCAACAACTGCTCTAGAAATCCATGCTTGAGCTGTAAAGAGCAACTCACAATGCCCAGAATTCCTCAGCCAGTGGCTACTTATTATTTTGCAGCCATCCCTGTCTACCTGAAATGCGTGGTCTCTGTTCATCGTCCCCAGGAGTTGACCAATCCATCCTTTGCACCAATAATCTGCCCCTACATCACGGTTCTTTCAAGCCACTTTTAACAATTTGTGTATTCAGTAACCCTTCCCTCTTAGACTCTAAGCTCTTATTATCTCTGTGTGATCATTACCCTTCCCTCTTTGACGCTAAGCTCTTATTATCTCTCTGTGGACAGGGCCTGCTTGGCACTTAGTTGAGTTGATTTATAAATAGACTTACTGATACCCAAGACATATTGACTATGCCTACTCTCAAAAACAGTCTCCTTCAAGGAAGTTTTGCCAACAATTCCAAAATAGCCTTCATCTTACACTTACTGATTTTGTAATAGTGTTGTAGTTGAAAACATTGGAGATTAGTTGCTTGGGTTTCTAATTTCGATCCTTACTCAAATACTTATATTCCAGAAGAAAATATTTTAGGCTAAGAAAATTGGCATAGTTGGCAAAATTCTCAATTTTGAACCCCAACCACCCCACATTTTATCCATGAAAATGTGCCTGTTGACCCATTTTGCCCTCCACTGGTGTTCCGAGATGGGTTTGCAATTTTGTGGGAAGCATATAAAGGAAAATGACGTCAACATTTTTTAGCTAGATTCCTGTTTGACTTCCTATGACTATTAAGATTTGTTCTATGTTATTTTGTTCCTTGAGCCATCATTAATCTTGATTACTGGATTATTGTTATTTCTGAGTTACTTAAAAAATATAGAGTCACATATTAGTGTGTTCGGTATTATATGTAGTAATAGAATTAGTCACTGCCATTGCTGCAGGCTTAAAAGTAATTACCAAAGTAGACACCATCACTGGAATGTAGGTTGAATCAGAGAGTATTAACTTTTTCCATTTTTCTGTCTTTCTTTCTTTCTTTTCTAAGTTTAGAAGGCTCAGGCCCAGAATCTTAACTTATATAGGATTTCATGGCAAATTAAAAATGAAGTCCTGAGACCCATGCAAAGCATTTCCAAAACGCCTTCCTCCCCTTTTATATTTGAAAATCATTCCAGTAGCACGTTAATGTAGGAACTATTCTGGAGACATCAGGCTTGGAGCCAGGAGTTATGTCACTGCTTACTTTCCATTGCTTTTCATTGTCCCCCTGCAGAAAAGTGCCCAGGATGATAAGTCCTCAATGAACTGAGAGATCAAGGCACATAACTCATATAAGTTACGGCTTTGTCTAAATGGCTTTACACTTGTAGGTGTTGCCTTAAAAGTATCAGAAAAGACTGATTTTCTACTTAAATCAACAGAAACTTTGACTGCATGAGTGAGTCCCAGTCTGTTATTACTTGTGTTGATGACCGGGCTTGTTGTTTTTCTATGGCTTTGGAGGCTTCATATCAAGCAGGTTCAGTTTGGATGACAGCATGGAGCTGTGGAGAAGCTAACCACAGAGGCAAGGGAGAGAAAGCAGTCTCAGAGACAAATGCAAATAATCTTGGGAATCCTTTCTAAATGTTCACTCATTAGTCTCTCCAGGGCACCTATCTGGTATTTTCCCTCAATAGGTCAGCTATTGTTGCTTGATGGCTTTAATCATTTTGCAATTTCAAGTGAAAAGAAGCGTAATACCATAGCTGTGTGTCAGCCTTCTGTCTTATTCGTAGGAAGAAGGAAATAAAAAGTTCTTGCAAAATGCCCTGTCTTGGAAACCTTGAAAGATGGTAGCCTTCTTAATCATACAAATATTTCAAATAACAGCTTTGTCAGCCTTCCTGCTTTGAGCTCACAATAGGGACAGTAGGCAGGCTGAGGAAGGGGAAAAGAACAGCCTTTAATTATACATCAACAGCACTTTCAGGGAAGGAGCTACATATTTTTTGTATTCTTCAAAGTCTGCTATTGTCTTCAACCCACAATCCGCACTTTGAAGTGTCTGCTGAATGAATGCATGGGTAGATGAGTGAATGATGGATGGATATTGTATATCTACTTTCTGTTATTTTGAATGAGGCAAGATCTCAAAATAAATTTGTCTCCTCATAATGGAATGCCTTTTCTTTCTTTTTTATTTGCATAAATAATTGTCCTCTTACTTTTCTCTAGTCTCATATAAAAGCATTTTCTCTACTCTGTAAAGCTATTCACCTTTATTCTGGATTACATCCCATCCTACTTCTTTTTTTGTTAGAAAATTATCAGAGACAAAATTTTCCAGGCTGGGGGAGTCTTTTTTCCCCACTTTTACTTTTGTTAATTTTGCCTTGAAGATACAGTGAAAGCAGCATCTCCTCCTTGAAGCTTCTACCTTACTAAGGTTATTCTACCTTACTCTATTTAACACATATTTAGTTTTCTTACCATAATTAAATAGGCAGCAAGTGTAAGAGCACATATTTTACTTAATAAAAATCTCAGCATCAAATTCAGTGATGAGCACATAGTAGTTGATTAGCAAATCCTTCTTGATTGAGTAAACTATTACTCATGCATGGGATATTCTTGCTCTCTTGAGTAAATCTGATTGCCATTTCATTACAAACTCTGAATGCCCACAAAAGTACATTCATCATGGAAATTTAACTGATTGCTTTGCCTTTAGCTACTGTAATAAGAAGCCTTTTACATTTTATGACTGCCTTCTTCATCCACATACAGATTTTAAGTTTTGTTTTTTGGACACTTTCTCTATTTCTTTTCGTATTTAAAGGTCATTCTAGTTGTGAGTTATTGTTTCAGAATCAGGAAATATGATTGTTAGACAAAAGGACTGATGAGGTAATGTGGAATCTGATGGTAAATTAAAAGATATTTTGGGATGCATCCCAAGGTTTTGGGATAAAAGGCTTGTATATTTTGTGAACCTCCTGGAACTGATGAACACTCTCCTTTGGCGTGTGTGTGTGTGTGTGTGTGTGTGTGTGTGTGTGTGTGTGTGTGTGTCTGTGTATGTATGCATTTGTGCTGTGGCAAGGATGTGCAGGCAAATAATTGCTAGCAATCCTAGACGTAACTCAAAAGAGAAGCAAGATTTTTACAGCTGTGGTTTTCCATCTTAGTTTCTCTCAAAGAAAAGTATTTTTTGATGTGAAACGCAATTGCTTCTGATTCTAAACTACATGGCTCCCCTCTAAGGGATTTGCCAAAATGGCAAAAGATGTGGGGACAGGGGCAATTTGAATATGAAAACATTGCAACTGGAAAGAAATTCAGGGCTGTGCACTACTAGACAGAATTGTAAATGAGCTGAATTTGGTTGAGTTTCCATTAGTCTAGTAGGAATCTGAAGATACTAATTAATGTGTTTTTTTTCTCTCTCTTTTTTAAATGAACTAAACAAGTACAAGTGCCTTTGAAATTCTATTAATCTCGTATCCAAACCCTAGTAGACTCCTTCTTTATTCAGTGTGTCATTCATTAACCTCAATTTTGCCTCCAGCTGCCTCCTACCAAGCTAGTAAAAATGGAAAATGGAAAATGAATTGTGATAAGTGCTTAACTCACTTTATGTGGTGTGGTCCTTATTTATTCTTGTTTACTGTGAGTTATGTAGCCCGTGCTATCATTTTGCAAATTTCTTTAACCTATTTTATGTGGGACCTTCTATCTCCAGGATCTCCTATTAACTCTCACCATGATGACTTCTTGATAAAGGAAGAAAATATGTGATATTACATGTCTAAAAATGTCTTTTTCTATCCTTCTTTTGGATTGATAATTTTGCCAGGTGCAGACTTGCAGAATAAAAATTGTTTTCCCTTGGAATTTTGAAGGTATCACTGCATTATATTCTAACTTTCAGTAATATTGAGAACTCTGATGCCATTTAAAAAATCCTTTGTATGCAGCCTTTTCTCTCACCTCACCCCTTGGAATTTTTAAGTATATGATGTAGACATTTATTGATTTTGTTAGACATTTTTAAGGACTTTTAACGTTAGAGATTTGCATCTTTCAGTTGTATACATATATATTTTTAAATTATGTCTTTGATAATTTCCATACAAATGGTTTTGTTTGATCTTTCCTACTGAAACTCCTGTTAGATTTTGGGCCTCATGGCTTTTGTAAATCATTCCTTTATGATTTTTTTGTTGTTGTTTATAAGCCCTTTGTTTATCTTTTTGTTCTTTTTTGGAACAAATTTCCTTGCATCTATATTTTTTAATTTTTATATTTTTAATTTTTGTGGGTACATACTAGGCATGTATATGTATGGGGTACGTGAGATGTTCTGATGCAGGGATGCAGTGTGAAATATGCACATCATGGAGAATGGGGTGTCCATACCCTCAAGCATTCCTTGTCTTTAATCTTCTAATCCTCTTATTGGATTAAAAACTACATATTTATATTTTTATTTTTCAGGGAACTTTTCTCTTTTTGAGATGGATTCTCACTGTCATCCAGGCTGGAGAGCAGTAATGCGATTCGGCTCACTGCAACCTCCGCCTCCCAGGTTCAAGCCATTCTCCTGCCTCAGCTCCCTGAGTATCTGGAATTACAGGCATCCACCACCATACCTGGCTAATTTTTTTGTATTTTAGAGGCAGGGTTTCACCATGTTGGCTAGGTTGGTCTCGAACTCCTAGCCTCGAGTGATCCACTCTCCTCAGCCTCCCAAAGTGCTGGGATTACAGGTGAGCAAGCCACTGCACCCAGCCCCTTTCTTATTTTTTTGTTGTTGCTTTTTATGATATATCGTTCTTAATTCATGGATGCAACATCACATCTTTGATGATATCAATGGTAGATTATTTGAATTTTTCATTTTTGTTTCTTGCTTTTATTTCCTATGTTACCTGCTTTAAATTAGAGGCTTTTCTCAAACGTGGTAATCCTTGCATTTCTACTCATGTTCATTAAACACGGATGGGAAGCTTTGTGAAAAAGTTACATTAGTTCATTGATCAGCTTTTCTGTAACCAGCCAGATCATTTTTGGTTGGGGCTCCCCAACTGTCAGTCAGTATGTGCACATTTTCCCCCACTCTCTCCAGAGTAGGATTCTCCAGGCTCCTCTTAAGGAAGCAGAAACTTAACTGTTCACATCCTAAAGTTGGGCAGAAGGAGGGTCATGGATGTCAATGTTTCTCACCCTCAGCCTTCAATGTTCCTAAGAATCTCAGGCTCAGTTTCTCCACCTAATATTTCTCAATGCTCCTGAAGGAAGGAGAGACAGGTAGTCACGTAATAGGTTATGTCGGAAGTAGGGAATGCAAGAAAATAATTGTTCCTTATGGAGACATTCAAAATATCCCCTTGTGTGCATATCTCATGTAGTTCTAAAACAACAACAACAACAAACAGACAAAATATTACCATGTTTTCCAACTGTTTCCCTCAAATGTACAGGCATACCTTGGAGATATTGAGACCACCACCATAAAATAAATGTAGAAATAAAGTGAGTCACATGAATTCTTTGGTTTTCCAGTGCACATAAGAGTTATGTATTCACTATACTGTAGTCAATTAAATGTGCAAAAGCATTTTGTCTAAAAAAGCAATGTACACATATTAATTTAAAAATACTTCATTAGTAAAAAGAAATGCTAACAATCATCTGAGCCTTCCATGAGCCATAATCTTTTTGCTGATGTAGTGTCTCGCCTTCATGTTGATGGCTGCAGACTGGTCAGGGTGGTGGTTGCTCAAGTTTGGGGTGGCTGTGGCAATTTCTTAAAATAAGAACAGAAAGTTTACTGCATCAGTTGACCCTTTCACTAGAAATTTTTCTGTAGAGAATGATGCTGTTTGATAGCATTTTGCTCACAATAGAACTTTCAGAATTTGACTCAATTCTCTCAAACCCCACTTCTGCTTTTTCAACTAAGTTTATGAAATATTCTACACCCAATATTTTCGTTTTAACAACGCTCACAGCATCTTCATGAGGAGTAGATTCCATCTCAAGAAAACACTTTCTTTGCTCATCCATAAGAAAAAACTCTTCATTTGTTCAAGTTTTATCATGAGATTGTAATAATTCAATCACATTTTTCAGACTCCACTTCTAATTCTAATTCTCTTGCTATTTCTGCCCTATCTGTAATTACTTCCTATACCGAAGTTTTGAACCCCTCAAAGTCATCCATGAAGATTGGAATCAACTTCTTCCAAATTGCAGTTAATGTTGACATCTTGAATACTTCCCATGAATCAGGCATATTCTTAATGGCATCTGGAATGGTGAATCCTTTCCAGAGATTTTTAATGTACTTTGCACAGGCCCATCAGAGGAATTACTATTTATATTGGCAATAGCCTTACAAAATGTAGTTCTTAAAAGATAAGACTTTAAATCTGAAATGCTTCCTTGACCTATGGGCTGCAGAATGCATGATGTGTTAACAGGCATGAAAACAACATTAATCTCCTGTACAATCCCCATCAAGGCTTTTGAGTGACTAGGTGCATTGTCAATGAGCAGTAATATTTTAAAAGGAAGCTTTTATTCTGAGCAGTAGGTCTTAACAGGGAGTTTAAAATATTCAGTAAACCATGCTGTAAACAACTCTGCTGTCATTCAGGCTTTATTGTTCTATTTGTAGAGCACAGGTACATAATTCTTAAGGGCTCTAGGATTTTCACAATGATAAATTAGTATTGGCTTCAACTTAATACCACCAGCTGCATTAGTTTCTAACAACAGAGTCAGCCTCTCTTGCCTGACTTTGAAGCTTTGAAGCCAAGCATTGACTTAACCTTCTCTGGCTATGAAAGTCCTAGATGGCATCTCCTTCCAATAGATGGCTGTTTCATATGCATTAAAAATATGTTGTTTAGTGTAGATTCCTTCATCAATGATATTAGCTAGATCACCTGTATAACTTGCTGCAGCTTCCACATCTGCACTTGCTGTTTCACCTTGCACTTTGATGCTATGGAGATGACTTTTTCCCCCTAAACCTTATGAACCAACCGCTTCTAGCTTCCATTTTTTTCTTCTGTGGCTTCTTCACCTCTCAGATTGAATGGAACTAAAGGGAGTTAGGACTTTGCCCTGGATTAGGCTTTGGCTTAAGGGAATGTTGTGGCTGGTTCGATCTTCTATCCAGACCACTCAAACTTTCTCCATACCAGCAATAAGGTGGTCTCACTTTCTTATCATTCACGTGTTCACTGAAGAAGCACTTTTTAATTTCCTTTAAGAACTTTTCCTTCGATTTACATTTGGCAAACTGTTTGGTGCAAGAGGCCTAGCTTCAGCCATCTTGGCTTTCAACACATGTTCCTCACTAAGCTTAATCATTTCTAGCTTTTTATTTAAAGCAAAAGACTTGCAACTCTTCTTTTCACTTAAATATTTAGAGGCCATGTAGGGTTCTTAAATGGCCTCATCTCAATAATTCTTGTGTTTCAGGGAATAGAGAGGCCTGCGGAGACAGAAAGATATGGGGGAACAGCCAATTGCTGGAGCAGTCAGAACATAACTCATTTATCAATGAAATTCACTGTCTTAAATGGGCACAGTTTGGGTTACCCCAAAACAATTATAATAGTAACATCAATGATCACTGACTACAAATTGGTATAACAGATATAATAAGAATGAAAAGTTTGAAGTATTGCAAGAATTACCAAAATGTGACACAGAGACACAGAGTGTCTTGGAAAAATGGCACTGATAGACAGGTGCAACACAGAGTCCACAAACTTTCTATTTGTAACAAGGCACAGCATTTGTGAACTGTGTTAAAGAGGGGCACAGTAAAATGAGTCATGCCTGTATTCCTTCCTTGCATTGTATCTGGTACTTACAACTCCTAAGCCTTTTTTGGTTCTTCAGGGTAAAATGGAGTGCATCTTATTGGTCTCCTTCTTTCATAGGTACTTGGGTTTTTCCTTCCTCTTTTCTATGGTGTTTTCACTGTATTTTATTTCTTGGTGGAATGGGGTTTGGATTGCCTACTAAAATTACTTGATCTTAACAAAAGACTGCTTTTATTGAAAAGCTTTATGGTTATTTATGGAATAGAGTAGTACATAGATATAGATGCATAGATAGCAATTAGAAGTAATTTAGAAAATCCATGAGGTCCAAATCTAACAGGGGTTTCAGCAGGAAAGACAGAACAACATAATCCATATTGAAATGGTCAAAGAATAATGAAATGAAAGCTACTGTGGCATGTTTGTGTATCTATGAAGATGCTGCTGTCTCTCTTTCCAGTAACTTCAGAGATTGGGCCAAGTAAAGCAGGGAGTCTAACTGGGAATGCAGATAAATAAACTGAGATGTAATGTGTTAACAAGTCACCATGAGCTACCTTCATTGTACAGATACACAGAAGGAGCCCTGAAGGAATATGGATATGCAATTATAGGAAAGTAGGTTTTGATGGAAGAGGGTGGAGACAGGAAAAAAGCAGAAGATATGATGATGGTTCTAAGATGTGGCTTCTAGTCAGTGAGGGTCTGCTTGGTCATCTGGGGTCTTACTCTGTATTGAAAACAGGTCCTTTCTTGAGAATAGAGGGGTGCCTCCATCAACATAACTGCCAAAATGGTCCTAGATCCCAGGAATTCTCTTGTTATCATAATGGGTTATTTTGAAAAATCTAGGACATCCTTCACATGATCATCTCAAGGATAACTAAAAATGCAAGACACGTTTTAGGGTACAAAAAGCAAAAATTCAAAACATCTTAGAAAGTCAAATTATTTCTAGTTGAGTTCATAAATACTGTGCATATAACATGAAGTTAGAATTCTGATTACAGAAGCCTTATACGAACACATTCTTTTATCCCAACTAATCTGTAGTGATTGGCAGTTCCTTGTAATAGATCATAAATCTTGGTGCAATGGGAGGATGATCTTGAGGCAAAAGAGAACATTTCGTTTGTTTTATTTCACTGGGTAGAGAGCTACATGACACTGCTGTTTCTGAAGAGTAGCCATCATCTGCATGCCTTGCTGCAGAGAGTTTTTCTGGTTGCAGTAATTTAGGGGTATCAGAAAGCCGAGTTTGAAGGTTCACTAACATACCATCAGGCTAGTGCTAAACATCATGTCTTCTGAGGTGGGTTTTATTTAGTAGGTTGTATGCAGCATGCATTTTTCTTGACTTACGGGATCTACCTATCTATATGTCTATCAGATAGATAGGACTAAACCACGATGTTCAAATCAACTTAACATTTGCCTAGGGAAATAAACTTAAAAATAATCATGCCTGCCCCAATCCATGACTTGATTGGATTTGGCTGCTAACACAGAAGATGAATGGGTGGGCTGCTCAGGCTGAGTCTTCTGGTTTACTTTGGGTGGCTCATTAACGGGGCTGAAGCACACCCCTTTTGACGTCATATTTCTGTGCATGTTTGGAGAGACTGAGACCTGAACAGATGGCCTCTATATGGGCTCCCATGACTACCAGGCATGCCAAGCAGGCAGATGAGTGATCTGGCTTGTTCCTTCTCTTTTAGATTGCTGTCAGCCAGGGAAAAGTGGTGAAAATAAATCAATGGCTCCCTCCTCCAGACCCAGCATGTACCCTTCAGTCACCAAAATAAGAAACATCCTATGGTGGCTGTTGGGTAATTTATCTGGTGGGAGGAGCCCTTTACACGCTGGAGATTACCATTACCATAACAAATGACCCAATACCTTTTTTTTTTTTTTTTTTTTTTTTTTTGTCCTAGACCAAATGTTGGCTCTGAATGGCAGCAGCAGGTTTGGAGTGAGCATCGTTTATTCACTCCTAGACGCTTGACATCCTTCCTGAATGAGCTCAATATTTTTGGTGACTGGTTGATGACTGTTTACATGTCCCATTATCAGAATACAAGAAATCATAAACAAGAGCCATGCTGAACGTCTCTGACATTGCCTTTGTGTTCCTGCTGCACCGAAAATCCAGGGGCCTCTTTTTGTGTAACACCCATGTTTGACTCTTCAGTGAGTCCATAGGAAACGGTATAGCAGGGAACTCAGTTTAGAACCAATGACATAAGCTTTACATCTTGTTTGATCTTCAAACAACTAGTTGACACTGGGCTGGACTGTTTTATGGGCCAGCTTTCTTTTATTTGGAATAAAGACCTTCCTACCTTGCTTGCAAATCTGTGACTCATATTCTCACAGACACACACTGATTTTCTAGTTATAAATCATGGACATTTGATGTGTTTTCAAACAATGAACATTTCGCATATGTGAGAGCCACGTTGGGTTAAGGTAGAAGGGAAGTTTTACTTTTTGGCATGAATTACATATATATAATCAAGAGGCTTTTCAATTTTGGAAGTTTCATATGGCCCGTGGGTGGCATGTTGGATATCCCAAGATTTACTTAGTGCAGTATGATAATCTAGTTCCCAAATTTTACATAGCTTAACACATAGAATTTGTAATGTTTCTAGAAATACCACATATAGAAATATCTTCATAAGAGTTCTATGTTGTGATCTCCTTTGGTTATTTCTCATTAGTTAGCTGGAAGCATTATGGGACAGTCAGGTCAAGGAATAAAAATATGGGACTTCTGGTCTTAATTCTGATTTGTTTATAACTGAGCTATTTCTTGAGAAATATCACTTATCACGTCTTTTCACTGATGCTTAAAATATATATGCAAAATAGAGCTGTCTGACTTGCAAGGCTTTTGGGGGGCCTTCTTTTATAAATGTTAAGAAACTTATAAGTAAAAATTATTATTAATAACTGACATACTTAGACCTGTCAAAAAGGATGATAACATTTCAACCAGCCCTTGAGAGGAGACAGGTCTGCTGTGAGTTAGTCATCATCTGTGGATGATGTATTTGAGGACATGATGCACAGAAGTTGAATTTATAAAAAAATGTTGGTAAAGCTCTTTCTGGAGAAATCATGGATTGCAGCCTTAAATTCTGGGAAAATGGAATTTTCCTTTAGTTTTACAAATGTGGCAGGAGGGACCCTCACTCCTGCATTTTTGGATTCTCATTAATATTTCATACACACACAGAATTAATAAAATCTGTGATAATTAAAAATGTGATTTTAGATTTAAGATATATTTTTGATATGTTAAAATATAACGGTATCTCACAATAATGAGTGTTTTACTTCTACTGCAGCAATCGTGCGTTTTCTTTGGAAACGGACAGTCAACTCTTCGTTCAGACTTACTCTTTTTCCAAATGTTTATTTTCTATTTACTGAAATAGAATGTGATCTTTAGGCTCCACTGTCCTAGCACAGCCCTGGAAGTCTTAAAAAAAAACTTTAAAGAGTTTCTCTTCTTTTCCTATTCCTACAAATTACAATTAGCCACCTAACATGCCATTAAGTCACTGGAACCCTACTGACTCCGCTGTTTAGTACAAAAGGGAGAAGAAAGGAGACCAAGAAGTAAAGTTACTTATTCAAGGGGAATTTGGGCAGAGCCGCAACCAGAATTCAGGTCACCGCACCCTTAATTCAGTTCTTGCACAAATATTTATTGTGTTGGGTGCTGTGCTGATTGCTATTTCCGTGTCCTCTCTATTCCATTAAGCTGCCTGTCTGTCTCTGCTATGGGGAATTTACTCTAAGGAAGTTTTTCCTTTCCATGAGGAAGCATTTTCTTAATGCCTATTCTCTTCACATAAACTCAGTGGATCTCCTCACTTTCTTCGTTTATAACATGAGGATGCTGTACTACCAATTCTAAACTTTTATGATTCTCTTATCTTTTTACCAATTATGTATGAAAAATGCATTTGAACCCCGAAAATCCTTCATTGTGCATTTCATGTAGCTTGTGTTCATTGTACTGTGTTTTAGTTCTTTTACTTCGTCTTGTTCTTCAAGATGGCATGAGAAATAATGCTATAAATCAATCCCCTTGTAGATGCAGTGCTCAAAGGAAGAGTGAAGTTATTTTAATCAGATGTTGACATTTTTCTTTAAGTCTCTTCACATCATTGTAGTGGTTTTCTGCACTTTGCCGGGTGGTATGTGCACTCACACGTTAAGAGCATTGTGAACTACTGTCCTCAGGGTCTAGCACAGTGTGAATGTACAATAATGAGGCAAACGTTTAATGAATACATGCAAGCTGATGATGCACACATGTGATGAAGTAGAACAGCATTTCCAATGTGGGCCCAAGCTGTTGGGATGATATCAACATCCATGTTAAATTGTATAAGCTGAAACTGTGTCTTTAGGGGCCTTGGGATAGTAAAATATGAGAAAATGGAGCAGTTCAGGTTTTAAATCATTAAAATGGCTTTCTACCTTTTGTTCTGAGACAATGTAAAAGTGGCCATTCATTTGTTGGTTGTGTTCTGTGTTCTGAGGAATTTGCTGACTGCTTTATATATAACGTTTTATTTTCTTTAATAATTCTGTGACATAGTTTATTATCCACATTTTACAGTGAAGAAAACTGAATTGCAGTGAGGTTGGATGACATATTTAAGCACTCAAGCTGCTGTTCAAATGGAGGACGGCCTGATTTCAAAGCCCTGCTGTTAATAAAGCACTATGCTATAATTCTCTCACATCCATTCATTAATTTATTTACCACATATTTATTGGCATATTGCTGTTTTAGATTGCCAGAAAAATAGCAGAAAATAAAGTAGACAAAGAATCCTGATTTCATGGTGCTATCCTACTTGTAGGGGAGAAAGAGATAGTGAAGAAATAAATACAGGCGTGGCATGTAGCATGGTAGTGGGTGCTTTAGAGGACAATGAAGCAGTGAAGGGAGGAGGGAGTGATGATCAAGGGTGTGGAGCTTGCAGTTTTGAGTAGGGTGGTCAGGAAGGCCTTGCCAAGAAAGTCATCTTGCAGCAAAGGCATGAACAGAGGTATAATTGAAATGGGAGTGGGGTGTGATTGGAACTTTATTGTAGATAGCTAAAGACTAACTGGAAGAACTGGAAGGAGCAAGAATACAGGCAGCATTTTGGAGTTAGGTGTCCCAACATTAATCCTGTGTCAAGAGAGTGTGGGATTTTTTTTAATTTTGTAAGACTTGAGGTATTATAGTATGATTAATTGGTAAAAGAAAAATCGATGGTGCAGGAGAGAGAGTTGAGAATTGCTTCAGCAATGTTCTTGAGTACGTGAGATGGGACAGGACCCAGTACAAAATTGTAGGATTTGATCTTAGATGAGAATAGAGAAAATTAGTTCACAGTAATAGGAGGGAAGGCAGAGGATAGGAGCACAGATGCTGGTAGGTGAAGAAATGAACTTGTGGGCGTTGAGGGCATTCTCTTCTGTTTACTTCTATTTTCTGATTGTAAAGGCAAAATCAGATCTTGAGCTGAGACTGCAGACAGGGAGGCTCTGCTGAAAATTGGAGGGGAGAACAATAATGAATTGTACTTATAAGAGGGTTAGAGTGACAGAAACACATCTTTGCTGGTTCCTTGCCTTCCAGCATTAAGGGTCCACTTGGGGTTAGTGGTTGTGTGATCAGTGTGAGAATAACTGGTGTGATTGTGGGTTTAACTTTAGGGGAGTGAACATGATACTCAAGTCAGGTTCAGGATTCACAGATTAGGTGGTGAAAATTTAGATTTAAATGTGGTCAGGGTTTTACCAGAAGAGCATAATAAAGAGATAATAATTATGAAAAATAATCTGGGAAGGTGGGAAATGAGGACATAAGGTAGGGGTGGGTGAGGGCCATGGAAAGGGTGAGGAGATGAATGGATTGTACAGCATGGTAGGGTTAAGAATAAAGGAGTAAGGTGGAAAACAGGAGGTGCTGGTCTGAGCGGGGGTGCTTGATAATGAGGTTATTCAGGAGATTCAGTCTTCTTGGATACAACCACAGGTTTGAGCAGCTGAAGTCGACAGAGCGCAAGGTTGGAGGAAAGATCTAGGGAACTGAAAGGCCATCATGAACTGGAAAGAGAAATCACCAAGGATTATTTTGAATACTCTTGGGATGAACTAAAAGTTGAAGAACTCTAACAGGGAAGAGAGTGGCCAGGAGGTGGTTGCAACATGGAGCAAGTGGTTGATGGTTTAAAGGTCTGTTCACATTGAGTCCTGATCACAGGCAGTGCAGAAGAGCTGTGGGTCTTTTGGGAGGGGAAATGGAGAGAGATCTGGCAAAGAAGGACAAGAAGGCTTTTGGCACTACTATTGGGGTTGTGTGAAAAAAAAGCAGCCTTCACTCATAGGGCTAAGAAGCAGCTGTATCTTCAGAGGAGAGCCATGTCTCAGCCTTTGAGCAAGAAGCTCAAGGGTGGAGTCACAGAAGTTGATCAAATATGGGGTTATACTAATAACCATGAGCTTTTGTACTAATAGCCATGAGCTTTGATAGTGCAACCCTCTATTTGCTCAACTGAAAGTTGAAAGTGAAAGAACTTCAGCAGTTGGGTCATGGTGGATAGGGCCAGGGAGGAGGATGTACAGAACCATATGGGATGACAGTCTGAGAGGTCAGGAATGAACTGGAACTCCTGGGCTTCTTAAAAATGGAAAATAAACTTAGGCTGTAGGAGGTCTAGACAGCCTACGTGGTAAGGCTTGATGTGATGAGGGGAGAGGAGAATGGGGGGGTTTGCCAAGAGCATATAGGGCTTCAGGATTTTCCTATTCCTGCAAATGATGGTATCATTTTCACTGGAACACAAGAATATCTGAAATACTCTTATAACTCCTCGAATATGAGCAGCGTTATGGCTCCATCTTAATTTATACAAGATATTTATACAAAGGAACTCATTTTCTTTATTTGTGAGAATGCTCAGCTATGGAACTAAGGATTTTTTTTTCCCCTTTACCAGTCTACATTATTGCTCCTCCTTCATGTATCACACGATACAGCTATTCTAAGCATCCACAATGTACCAGGCAGTGCTCTAGAGCTTTAATTGTAGGAGTAGGTGGGAGCTCCATGAATGGATAGAATCCTTGCTTTGAGGAGTTCATAGTCTAAAGGGGCAGACTAATATTCTAGCAAATAACTACAAGGAGGATGGAAACCTGTGATTTACATGGGTTAATGAAGGAGGTAGAGACGTGCTTAGGTGTCAGTTTTTCTAGCAATATGGAAGATAAAGTATTCTATCTAGAGGACAAATTTCACCCATTTTAGCCAGACCATTCACAGAATTTTACAGCTGCTTGCAAGTAATTTGATTTCTGTCCAGTTAATGCTTGGCACAAAGTTAAGGCATAGTTCATGTTCAGTTTTTTTGATAATAAGCAAATAAATAAGAAATGTACTTATGAAAAATTTCAACCTTCAAAATGATTAACTTGAATAAGTTGCAAATGTTTGTTTATGTCAAAATTCGAGTACAAAATGAAACAGTGAGACTTCACTGCCTTTCATTCCAGAAGGGAGAATGGAGAAGACCATTTGCCTTCTGGTTTGAGATAATAGGAGACTCATGAGTTTAGGCCACTTTCATTTTTTTTTTTTTTTATAGCAGTGAAGAGGAGACTCCTGTGATCCCTAGTTCACATTCCAGCATTTATTCTAATTTTTGTTGTTGTTGATACTTCCAGGTTTCTTTATCCTGCCTTTTGCTTATAAACCATTTTCTTTTTTTGGAAGCAAGTCCATTCTTGATATATGTTTTTTGTTGTTGTTGTTGTTTTTTGGAGACATGGTATCAGTCTGTCAGGTTAGGGTGCAGTGGCACCACCGTGGTTCATTGCAGTCTTGACTTCCCAGGCTCAAGTGATCCTCTTGCCTCAGCCTCAAGTAGCTGGGACCACAGGCACACACTACCATGCCTGGCTAATTTTTTAAATTTGTTTTTGTAGGGGCAGGTTCTCGCTATATTACCCAGACTGGTCTCGAAGTTCTGGCTTTGAGTGATCTTCCTGCCTTAGTGTCCCAAAATGCTGGAATTATAGGTGCGAACCACCACGCCCAGCTGATCGCCTCTGTTTTCATGATAGTAGTACAGTTGCCTTCTGTTAGATAAAAGAGATTTATATAAGTGATTTGACCAAATCTATTTATTTTAATTAAGAGAATTGTTTGGAGTTGGAGGCATCTATTAGTCATTCAATGGATGCTTGCCCTTGCATCGTAGATTGATGTAAGAGCTTCTGTGAGATAACCGTAATAATTAGTGCTGACTTTTAAGCGGTTTTATGTTGTGTGTGAGGACTTGACCCCCTACTCCCCACCAAGTCACCTTGGTTCCTCACAGATATGTTACAAACCAGCCACATGGGAGAAGCTGTGTTTATAATTTTATATTAACATGAATGTTACTGAAAGTAAAGAAAGAGGTAAAACAGTTTATGCAATTGGGGGACCAGAAATCCACCCCAGACCATAATGGCTGGCAGACCATTATTTGCATTTTTGAACTTTATTTTGATGAAGATACCTTGAAATGTGATCATAGTTGCTGGGAAATTCTATTTGTTTAACTTGTTTTAATTTGAGCTTTTGGATTTTTGCTGTGTTTATTCTATGCTAGGTTGAAATATTGTTACAGTTTAACACATGAGCTGAACAGAACCTTCCCTTACAATTTCTGTGTGGAATAATTGGGGTTATCTTGACTGTTTCAAAATCATATTCTGCTAGTTTATATATTTTGGTTTTCATGATCCCTCTTTTTTAGTCACAGTCTCCTGTATCTGAAACATTCATTTGCTCATATGCATTTCCTTCTTTTCCCTGCCTCCCTCCCCTCCCTCCCTTCTTCCCTCCCCTCTCTCCCCCTCCCTCCATTCTCTCCCTCCCTCCTCTGCCTTCCCCTCTTCTCCCTCCCTCCCCTTCACTCCCCTCCCTCCCTTTCCTCCCCTCCCCCCTTCCTCTGCCCTTGCTCCCTCCCTCCCTCCCTCCCTCTCTTCCTTCTTTCCTTCCTTCCTTCCTTTTTTTCGTTTTGAGCTATTTTCTTGTGTGCATGTTTCTTCTATCCCCCATCCCCATTTCATAACCAACTTATAAATAGATAAATACTTTTTTCTTCCTTCAGTGATGAGGAAGTAGTGCTAAATATTTATGCCATTCATTATTTACTTACCGGTCATTAATATGTCCCAAGAAAATTTATAAGGCCAAGGAAATCATAAGCAGGGGGTCAGTATTATTCTTTTGGTTTTGATTTATTTAAATTGAACTTAGGCTATATAATAATTCTGCATAAGTTTGGCCTAATTATACTGATAGTTTTATTTGCATTGTGCAGTTTGTCACTTTAGCATATCTAATGGCATTTTTAAATAAAATGTTTTGCTGACATATTTTCAGTCAAGAAATTTGTTGCATTTGCATTTGATGCCTGCATATGATGTTTTGATTATTATTTCTGGGCTTCTGGGCTTGCTTACTCTTTACAAATTTCATTTAGTCATTTTTTGAGATTATGCTTTGAAATTTGAATTGAACAATGCTCATAGTGATCTGAATTTATCTCACATTTCAATTATACAAGTAACAGAGATGATTCGTTTTCCTTTACTCTTAAAAATGCCCAGTCAGAAGTGCTTGGCTGTTTTGTTTGGTTTTGCTTTTAAGCATCACCTATGTCCATTGGAACAAATATGAAAAAAAATACAGGTATTTAGGGTGTATTAAACAAACACGTTTTGTTTGTTCACACTAGTCACAGTTTATATTTACCAGAGTACATCAGTGGACAGATGAATGAAAAACAAACACAAATGAAGGCACAAAAATCTGTGCCTTCATTGAGATTATATTCACTTTGGAGTAGGCAGGAGAAAACAGACAAAATAAAAGATAAACATGGTAGATAAGTACAGCATATAGTGTGATAGAGGATGGTAATGTTAGAAAAAAAATAAAGCTTAGGTAACTGGGATCAGGATTACTGAAGTGTGGGTGAGGTTGCAAATTTAAATTTTAAATTTTAAGGATAGTGCAGGCCTCTTGAAGGAAGGAAGGGCATTACCCATGATACACTCCGGATGATAGAATTCCAGGCAGAGGAAACAACCTGTTAGTGTGCTTCTTTGCACATTCAAATAATATCACAAGGCCAGGATGGCTGAGCGGTGTGTACAAGAAAGTGTGATAAGACGTAAGATCAGACAGGAAATGATCATCAGAAGGAATTACAGTGTTTGAATGGCCCAAAGCAATATTGTAAGGACTATAGGTATTGTTTCTTATTAATAAAAAGAGAGAAAAATAATTTTATAATAATGCATGTCTAAATTTTTTTTTCTTCTGTTGATAACCTTGATCTAATTGGATGCTCTCTATTTCTTTTCAAAATTATCCAGAAAAAAGTAATTCCAAGTTTGATTAAAAACCCAGTGGAATTTTTTCATCTTTCCCTTGGGATCCTGTATTCCTTTTTTCTGTAGGGTGACATTTGAGAGCTGTTTGTAGAAGTCTGGTCCCATCTCTTATTTTCAAGTTCTTTCCATTTCCTTTGAGCATTTTCTCTTTGATGTGCTATGATTGCAAGGATCTTTTCTTCTTTTTATAAAAAATCTTTTGATGGTGCTGTGCGTGCATGTGTATGTGTATGCTTATGATATTGAATTTAGAATCACAGTAAAGTTTTAAAAAATTCACCTTTTAACATTTCCAAAATTATCAAAAGAAATAACGACAAATATCAATTAATGGTAAGCAGGTGATATGGTACAGTGAAAAGAGAGTGAGTTTTAAGGAGTTATTACTTGAATGTATTCATATTTGTAACGTGTTTTGAACACACACATCTTCTCATATAAAAATGCAATATCTGTCTTTCTTAGAGAAAAACAAACTGCAAATGGGCCAGACACTTCACCTTATTAGCCTTAGTTTCCTAATATGTAAAACAAAGTTAATAACAGTTACCCTATTGTTGTAGGGATTAGAGAGCATGTCACCTGACACTCGGTGACAATTATCCTCCTATGAACTGACGTTTTTTGAGGGCCTGCACTGTTCTAGCCACTGTGTCAAAGACTTTGCATGCGTGATCTAATCTCACCCTCACAAGGATGACTAGCATGAAAACTCCACGAGGATGGGAAGGAATCTAGGTATTGTTCATTATTGCATGTCAGGATGCATAGTGCCCAACATGAATTAGGCACTCAAGACCTATTTGTTGAATAAGTAAAAAGAAATGCCCATTTTACAGATGAAGAAACTGAGGCTTGGTGAGATTAGATAAACGACTCAAAGGTCTCATTGAGTAAATGGTAGAAACAGAATTTGAACCCAGTCAGTCTAACCCTAGAGCCCAAGCTCTTAATCACAACACATATGATGCTCTATTAGTGTGTGGGGACACTAGGGAGAAGCTTCTTTCCCTCCATTCCTTAAGCCCACAGCTGCTTCTCTCCACTTTTATCTTAGAGTTAGGATATGGCATTAGGCACACTGAATTCTACAGCTATGATTATTGTCCTTGAGTATAAAAATATGATCATAGCTCTCTTTTTCCCATAACATCAGACAAGGATATATATATAGTAATGCCTTCAGATGTGTGCCTGTGCTCACATACAACAGCACATGTGCAGCAACTCACACACACACACACACACACACACACACACACAGGCACACATTGCATGTTGGGATCCTTTGAAGAGTCATCTGATATGTAACATTCTGTTAAGCTGCAGTTTGAAGGCTTAATGAAATAATCACTGACCTGAACTAAATTTATTTCCTTTAGTTGTATATTGCAAGTGGGAGAGCAGCAAATTAATCTCAAAATCTAAATTCAAATCTCTCATGAGTATGACATTTTATTCCTACTAAGAGGTTAACTTAATTCCAATTTGTTCTTAATGATTGATAGAATATTGTAGTTCATTTATCTTTTCATGGCTCAAAGGTTAAAAAACATAGAGAGAAGTCTGGTAAAACCTTACTGCTATATTCACAAAGGAGCCAGTAAAGTTTTTTGAAAAACAGGACTCTTAGTAAATTTAATCTTGATTACTACACAAATAATCATGATTTCAGTTTGGCTCTGAGATAAGCTTTTGATCTTTACCAATGTCATATCAATGTCTTTCAATGGTGAAACCAGTCTTTTATGTATTTATTTGTTAGACAACTTATATAAAAATTATAAAACAAATTTTAATGATATTCAATTAGCTAACTTCATCAATAACAAAGACAGGAAACAAAATAAAAGTAAACAAGTTAATGAACTATAGAAAATATGATTTTATAAATCCTTAATAACTACATATAATCCTGATTTAATTTGAGGACTCAGAATTCCAGGTATTCTTAGAGAAATCTGTGACTAATGCAGCTTAAAAGGTCTCAGACTGACATGAAACAATTTTTCTCAGTGTTTCTCATATACTGGGATGTGTCAAATGCTGACACAGTATTAACAATAATTTATAAATTGACATTGCAGCGACTTTTATAACCTTACACTTGGGCAAAAATGGAAAAAAAAAACCTGCTGGAGTCAATACTAACCAAATTTACATTATGAGCAGAAGGCACAGGGCTTCTATTTCACCTTTATGCTGTTTGCCAGTTTAAGAAATGCTAGCATAAGGATCAATTTGTGAGAAAAGCAAGGATCAAAGAGGTTAAAGTAGAACATTTGTTTAGCTTATAATTTGTTTTGTTTTCAATATCACATGGCAGCATTTAAAAAAAATATTAAGTTTGGTGACAGACTGGAAAGAGGTAGAGATGGGACAGAACGGGAATGAATGCATATTTATTTCTATGATAGGCATGTAGAATTAGAACATTTATTATAATGCATGTTTTAGGAATAATTTAGACACTGTATGAAGCTACAAATGTATTAATCCTCTGAAATTCTAAAAATTCCATGCGGCCCTGTATTTTACATTGTTTTTGCCAAGTTAACGATGATAATTGTACCAAAAGGAAATCATGCAGAAGACAGAGAAAGAGCTACTGAACCACAACTTTATTTGTAAGTATGAGAAGACTTCAAATTTAAGACCAAGTTTTAGATAACTTTTTTAGGATTATATGCATCTTTGGAGTCCAATCAATAGTCACTAAAGTGCTCTATCTTCATAAATGCCCGTGACTCACCACCAGCCATTAAAATCATGGCAGTTATGGGATCCCCGAAAGCCTCAGGGAAAAATTATACATTGGCATTGTGACAGACAGGCCTAATAGGTATTTCCCACCAATAATAAATATATTCCTGCACTCTATGCCAAGGTACATTTTATTGACTTCCTCTGATACCATGGTGAAGCCTCAGTCTTGGTAGTAAAGGATGTTTCCAGTTAAAAATGCTTCATGGCAAGTATTAAGCCACTGAGTTAACTGCTCAAGAAGTTCATGGCAATACTCTGCACATCTTAGCATGGCATTTAGAGAGCAATATGCAGGTGTGTTTAGTAAAGCAATGCTTAAGCTCTTCCTAGAAGGCAAATCTGCAGCCCATTAGTTTTTCATTACAGTGATTGCTGGAAGGAAAAGGAACTGTGAACCCCCCTCCTTGTGTTCCAGGGTTTGGGTGCCTCTCTCCAGTCTCACCCTTCCTAGGCTCAATCTAATCCTGTCTGGGTCAAACCAGTCTGGCTTGGATCTGACTTAGGAAATTTGGTCTGCTGCCAGTACAGAGTTGAAGAAGGTTTAAATGTAACTTTGTACCTTTGGATTTGAAGACAGTTAAAATGTGACATTGGCAGGGGGTGCTAAATTAATCTGAACCAATTAATTAGGATAAACCATGATTCTTTATTAGTTATGAAATCACAAACTACTGAGAATTGATAGAGTCATTGTATACTTAATGCTCCTGGTTATGAATCAGATATAGAATCTAATTTTGTTGTATTTGGTATGCCCTACCCAAGTTTAGAAAACACATTAAGACCCAATCAAAATTAGTGAAATGTAAGCACATTTTGGCAGTACCTACCTATTCAGTTACCTTCGCTTGTAATTATCTCATATACACACAAACATGCTTTAAAAAATAGAGTATGGAAAAGTCTACTAACAAGAATTTATCAAAAATTTCCAATAATTAGCACTTTAAAATATATGAATAAATGAAAAGTGTTCATAATAACTCTGGGAAGCATTATGTTTCAAATTCACTTAAAAATTGTATTCTATATGTTGCATTGCTAAATACTTTTTGTATTATGATTCTTTCAGAATTGCAAATTATATAGTAACTCCATATATGGAGTTACAGGTAATTTCAAGTTAACCAAAATGCCATACCATCTTATTTATCTACTACCATGGAAATTAAAACAGTCCATATAACTTGAATTTCCAGCACTGAATTGAAAGCTTTTTAGAGCTATAGCTTTCAATTCAGTCGTTTTATTGATAAAAAACATGCTCCATAGCAATGAAGGGGTTTGTCCAAGGATATATAGAAGTTTCGCAGTCAAGGAGACACTGTACTCTGGTCTGACTTGCAAATTGGTGCCCTTACTTCTACAGCATGTCAAGCAGGAATCAGACATTCCAATATTTTTGAATGGCCTAAAATTTCTCTACGTATGAACTGTACCAGCTAGCCAGGTTATAAATTGAGCTCATCTTTGAGAGAGGCTATTTTGAGTATAGCCATACTGGTTCGATTGGGAGTGTATTTTATACAGAGTTGGCTAAGAATTTACTGTGAAAGATGAATGGAAGGGACGAAGGAATAGGAAATGAGGTATTGCTCCATAAGGAGTTCACAATGAACATTCACTATTCGTTCTCCTATCTCATGTTGCTGTTTTCCAGATTTTGGCATAACATGCACTATCTTTAGCCCCATTAAAGGGAACACTTAGGTGAGTGGATAGATGCTGCTCAGCTGTTTCTCCATGTGCCTCTAGGGAGTCCTCCCAGATTGCCTTTCATAGAGCACAAACTCCTAGCGGAGGGACAACTTTGTTTCCAACCTCTAATTGTGAACCAGCAAACCACATCCCTTTCCTTTACGACTGTATGACAAAATAAGTCTCCAAAACAGGAGGAAACGGGAATGAAAAAGACCACTAAAGAGGAACTTGGTCTACTCGCCATTTTCCCTAGGATAACTCCAGTCCCACAGCAGAGACTCAGGATGCAATCATATGGCAACTCCAGGGCAGCACCAACTGAATGGATGCCGGGGAGGTGCCCAGAAATACTTGCAGGGTCAGGAGGTGTCAATCACATCTTTACCTGGATGAACACAAGGTTGTCTGCAACTTTTACCATTGATTTTTACCTTTGCTGACTTGCAAAGTCCCATGAGTATTATTTTTTTTTTTTGTAGTTTACAAGATTCTTTCACATAATCTCTTTCATTTCACGCTCATGCTTTGGGTAATAGAACTCATTCTTTCCCTTTTTGATCAGTGGCAAGACTGGGACTCAAATCTAGGACTCCTGATTATCTCCTGAACTATTGTTCTGTGCAGTGCCCTACAGCTGCTGCTTTGAGAGCACACACACGCACACGGAGGTACATGCATGCATTCTGAAAATGGAAACTATACAGGTGTGTATCCGTCCCCAAAAATACTGTGGTAGGTACTCTCAGAAACAACACCAACAATATGCTCCATAAACTTGGAATCTGTAGTTCAATGGCTATTTGGGGATATCAGCAAAGTGGCTTTCGTCAGTACGCATGTGCATATATATATATATATATATAGACACACATACATACACACACACACATATACATATATATATATATATATATATGTAGCGTTTGGCACATCTGTGTCTATATCATCTCTATTATATATTTCATCATCTGCATATCAGTCACTATCCTTAGCTAGTGCCCAGGTGCTCCAAAAAATGCACAGCTGCTATCAGCAAAAGCCAATAGAGCTCATTGTTTTTAGAGTTAATGGAAGAACACAAGCAACCTGTTATTTGGCTCAAGTACTGAGAAACTTCTTTGCATTCAGACTTTCCCAACACTGCTTACATTTAAGTAGCAATTATAAGATCACAGCTAGGTTTGGCTCCTAGCAGTGACAACAAAATTGTTATTGTATCCCCTGGCTGCATGATATATGCAATCCGTGGCTTCCCTCCCACTGGCCATGCCTCATGGTAGGGCAGTCATGCTGTGTGGTGTCTGCACTGCTGTGTGCTGGTGAGGGCAAGTCCCAGAGAGGGATTGGGGAAGGCCGGAGGCTCGGCATTTACAGGACTGCATTTCCAGGTTTTCTGGGAAATTTTCAGAGGTTACTGATGGCGTCTGCACCTAAGCAGAGCAGGGGTGCGTTCCCAGTCCAAGTGTGCAATTGCCAACCTTTGCCAACTGTGATTAGACATGGATTCATGCATCTAAATTTAGTCCATCATTTGCATATGTAATTAATTATAATATGGTTAGTTCTTTCTGGTCTCCCTTTCCTTTAAATTGAATTACTCAGGGACTCTCATATGACACTAAAATCTTTTTAAAAAGTACATATGACAGTTTGAAGGATAAGACTAACTGCTATTTATAGCACTCCGACTGCAAATTCAGAGCCTTCTGCTGTGATCAGACAGTGAGGAGTGCCTTCGTCTTTCAGCAAGCAGCCTCAGAAAGCTCACAGCAGCAGCTTCTCTCCTCAGAAGTCTTCAGTGCTCAATGGTGATCATGAAGATCGCGCCACCCCAAGTCAGAGACTTCACTGGCACTTGGAAAGGATGATTCACTCATGCATTCATTTATTTAACTCGCATGTGTATTGAGTACCAACCTCCTGTGTGCCAAACCTGTCTCAGATAATCTGCAGGTAGCCATCAATGTCACTCCTGGAGTTACGGGTTGAAACGTGCCCCCTCAAATTTATGTGCTGAAGTCCTAACCCCCAGAAGTTCAGAATATGACCTTACTTGGAAATTCTGTTGTTGCAGATGTAATTAGTTACAATGAAGTCATACTAGAGTAAGGCAAACCTTCATCCAATATGACTGTGTCCTTACACAAAGGGGAAATTTATACACAGATAGGGACTCAGGGAGAATGCCAGTTGAAGAAGGCACAGATCAGGGTGATACTTCTACAAGCCAAGGAAAACTGAAGACAGGCAGAAAAAACACTAGCAGCTGGGAAAAGGCATGGACCAGAGTCTCCCTCCCAGCCCTTGGAAAGAATCCACCCTGCTATACCTTGATCTCAGACTTCCAGCCTCCAGAGCTGTGAGACAATACATGTCTGTTGTTTAAGCCACTCAGCTGATGGTGCCTTGTTATGGCAGCCTAGGACACAAATACATCTGAATGCCCAGTTTGGGTTGGGTGGGTACTCTAAGGCTGAGGATTCACAATTGGGACCCCCTGGTGCCAGCAGCTCCCTATGTGGATAGAGTTCAAACTGAATTCTGGCTCCTTCCAGAGGTTTAGATCTTCCCACTGCTTGGCCCTAAATGCCTGCAGGAGTGCTAAGGTGTTGATCCTCTCATCTTTCAAGATACCTGGGAAAGACCTGGGTGACTGGGGCCTCCAGCTCCCTCCATTTACTGAAAATGCCAGATACTATTATCAATTTTTTTCAGACGTGATGGTAACATAATAAATAAACCCTAGTCTAAGCAACCAAAAATCAAAAATCAAGCATGACTGGGGCCAATTTTGAGTTTCAAGGCCCTTGGGTGAGGGCCCAGGCACAGGGTACTGTCAGACTTTGATGTAGCTGAGGTGTATGGTCTTGCAATTGTTGTAGTAGGCTAGATTGTGGAAGGTGGGGATTTATCTGAGTTGGACTCTAAATAGGGCAACTTTCTGAAAGGTGCTGGCAGGAACCAAGCAAAGGATTCCATGTGGTCAAACTGGACTTTTGCAGTCTGGCTACTGCCCAGTATGTGGGAAGGGGACAGGAAATCAGGCTCTCAACAGAAGGCCAAGCAGGCAAGTTGCCACATTTGGTAGAAGCCAGAAGGGGTGGGATGTTCCCTCCCCAGTAGTGAAGGGAGGGGCGGGTCCTGGCCAGTACTGAGGGATCTGCTGCTCTCCTGAGTCTTCAGCTTACTCAAGCCCCTCAAGTATGTTAAAAATTTGGTCCTATATTTTGGGAAGTGTTTAGAAAAAAACAAAGGGTTAAAAACCAGAATGTCTGAAAGCTATAGAGAAAAAATGCATTCATTTATATTTAAGTGATAAAATTTATTACAGAGACAGGAGCAGAAAACCAGGAGAAAGGATGAACATTCTTTTTTTTTTTTTTTTTTTTTGAGATGGAGTCTCACTCTGTAGCCCAGGCTGGAATGCAGTGGCACGATCTCAGCTCACTGCAACCTCCACCTCCCAGGTCTGGTTCAAGCAATTCTCCTACCTCAGCCTCCCAAGTAGCTGGGATTACAGGCATGAGCCACCATGCCCAGCTAATTTTTGTATTTTTTAGTAGAGATGGGATTTCACCATGTTGGCCAGTCTGGTCTTGAACTCCTGTCCTTGTTATCCGCCCGCCTTGGCCTCTCAAAGTGCTGGGATTACAGGCATGAGCCACCGTGCCGGGCCTGGATGAAACAGTCTTAACTCTTTTTTCAGTATGTATAAATGAACAAGGAACATGTCAATTGGTTCATAATATCCATATATATTTAATTCCTCTTGTTTTTGGAGATCTTTTTTTTCTAATAATTATTATCACTATACAGAATGCAGATTGGAATAAAGGAATAACGAAAGAATACAAATTGCTGAATCAATGTTGCAGATGTTTATGTATTGTTCAAATTCTTTACTTCTAGAAAAGGTCTTAAGAATCTTACTCAGAACCTTTTTACTCTTATCACAAAGCTAGTGACTGTGTTGTGTAAATTAATGGTTTCTTGCAGATTAAATGTAGGAAGTGTTAGGGTAGGGTAAATGCATCCATGCTAGAGGCAGGCATACTCATATCAGTAAGGTGTCTGTCTATATCACATGTCTGAGAAGGTAAATGATGGAGTGAAATGAATTAATGAATGGAAAATGGCCTAAAACAGGATGGAGAGGAGCCATACAATCAAGAAGCATCATGAGTATCATGAGGTGAATCTACTGCATGTTGGAGCTACCCTGCTACATCTCAATCATTCTGAAAGATGCCAGCATTTAATATCAGTAATCACAATGATTACTCTGAGAATGGATTACATTATTTTTACTATAATTTCTTAGGTGTTTCAGAGGTTGTATGGTTAACTGCGCAAAAAGTAGTTAATATTTTCAAAAATTCTGATTTTTAAAGAGGTCTGTTTCAGACATCTGGACAAAAATGTTAAAGCCTACAATAATACCATGGCAGAAAAACTACATGTCAACATTTGTAATATTTTATATGCATATATATACACACATACACATACAGAAATAGTTCAAGGGAGCTATTCCAGGTAATTTGTAAATGTGTTTAAGTTGTCCTAACTGGTTCTCAATGTTTTAACATGTTTAGTTTCATAGTCAACTTGCATGATGTATGTGATTTCTATGTGCAAGATATTCTCCCTTTTAAAAAATTATTCATTTATTTTTAATTGATAATTGTACGTATGTATGGGGCACAGTGTGATGTTTTGATCTATGTATACATTGTAGAAAGATTCAGTCAAGCTAATTAACATATTCATCACCCCACCAGCTTACCATATTTTTGTTGACTGTTCAACCCTTGATATGCAAGTTAAGAGACTGTTATTGGTCACATTCCTTTTGACATAGCCCACAACTGATTGTAACAGGATAGCGTACCATGAAAACTTGGTTGAGTACTGTGGCAGGAAGGTCAGGTGTTTAGGATTTGAGAAAGTTAAATTTTTCTCCAGGCATAAAGCTTACCCTTCTGCTAATTTCTGTTGTTTTGCAGTTCACTGGGTTTGATATGGGACTCCGGGGGTCTCCTAGTTTAGACCCTTGCCTCCTGGCAGGACATATTTTATGTTAATGAGACAGCACTGGCCGAATACTTTATTCTTCTCTGCACAGTGTAGCTGTGGGATTGCATAGGACTCATTATGCACCCAAGTAGTCATGTCCTAGTTTCTGTTCTTTTGCGGTGCTGGTATATTCATGAAAGAGTGTAATGTAATATACAACAGGTTTCTTTTTTTAATGTCTTGGGATATTGTAAAAAGGAGTAATTTTCTAGAAAAGTAAGAAGAGGGAATTAAGGCTTCAATAAATCTGTGTTAGGCTCCCTGCTTTGCTGTATTTGAGGTCTTACCTAGTTTATTTCAAGCTTGGGGTTCTCCCTAAGGAACACAGTACCCAAGCTGCTATACTTTAGATGCAATCATATTTGGAACAGAAAATTCCAACTCTTGTTTTGTGAAATGTTAGGAGATCCTCAACTATTTCAAGAAGGAGTACAAGACAGCTAAAAGGAAAATGCATTTTAAAATTATTTTAATAAACCCATGCCATTGAGTTCCCTTTTTTGCAATATTGGGATATGACCCAAACTGTGCCAAATACAAGGCATTTAAACAGAAATGGTTAATAGTACTGGCTTTCAGCGAACTTAGTCAAGTAAAAGAGGCCTGCAAAAAATGCAGTGAAATGTTACAGGCACTGCCTACAGGGGAGGGTTGAGAGAAGTGATAGTTTTTGAACTTGAGGTAGGGCTTCCAGGGACTGCTCTACCATCCACTGAAGGGGTGCAGGCTGGGAGGCACCTGGGAGGCAATTTCTTCTGTCTATGAAAGTGTGACTGACTCTTAGAGCAATATGTGTTTCTTTTCAAAAAGATCCCTTTTACAGAAAGGGTGAATGGCATGTCTTTAAGATTTTTTTCCTTGCTACTCATGGTCTTTGACCTATTTATTAGATAAGGCATGTGTGTTTGTGTTTGTGTGTGTGTGTGTATGTGTGTGATATAACATTCATACAATATACATATATATTGCCACATTACTATATACAAACATATATACATGTTTGTACATATATATGTATATCCTATGTATATATGCATATATGTATACACGTTTGTATGTGTGTATGTAATATTTATTATGTGACTCATTTATTATACATTAATGTATTATAATGTATATATTATATATTAATATATGTATAATTTTGTATATATATTATGTATTTTTATATATAAATTTTTAGCTAAAGGTAATAGAAATTAGATCAATAAAACATTATATTTACTCCCATGTTGACAAATACCCAACCTTCTGGCAGATATGACCAAGTACTTGCTTTCAGAGCTTGGTAGGAAATTCCTGAGTTAATACAAAAGATAATTTTTTTTCTTCCTGAAAACAGAAATTAACTTTCAGAATAAAAACAGTTACTCTTGCTGTAAACAACTTTGAAAGAGTGATTGGCATTTGTTTAGTTGCATGTACATCTACCTGTTTATTCACCAATATTTTCTGATTGTTTACTATGAATAATTATTTTGTGAGTTTCTGTGAAAATAAAACTGGACTGTCAGTTCACTGAGGGCAGGAAAGCTTTTTCATTAATTGTTGGATCCTTATATCTAGCACAGTATCTGGAAAACACAGACATTCCATATAGTATTAATAGTTTTGGTTTGTTGAAGTAACATATTGTAAAGACACATGGAATGGTCCCTTCAGTTCAGGAAATATGTATAGCATAATTGAGTACATATTCATAAGGAACTAGTAAGTAGTCAATATAGAATGTATGTTGCTTAATTTGTGCATGTAACATATGTTTTGGGCCATTGGTGGAGAGAGACAGTTCCAACTGAATAAAACATGATGATACACAGTGAATACACTTTACTGATGACTTCAATTTGTAAGATTACCAAGTTGGGCAAATCACAATGTTGCTAACTGACTTTAATAAATTTTGATTGTACAGGCAGCAGAAAGAAATTTCTGTCTCTGATTTTTCAACTGATCTGAGAAAAGTAGCCATTTTTCTTTCAATATGTAATGCCTCATGAAGATGGCTTACATGGCCCGTGGAGCAGTGAGGTGCATTTTCTTTTTTTTTTTTTTTTTTTTTTTTTTTTTTTTTTTTTTTAGAAAGGAAAAGAGAGGAAAGAAAGTGAGAGTGAAAGAAAGAAAGAAAAAGAATGTACGAGAGAAAGAAAGAGGAAGAAAAAGAGGGAGAGAGAACAGGATTCTTGTTCTACTGCCCAGGC
>CAUYLG010030343.1:0-45240 GCA_963573385.1 Cacajao melanocephalus | reverse complement strand
AAGAATGTTTGACTAAAATACCAAAAGCAATGGAAACAAAAGCCAAAATAGACAAACGGGATCTAATTAAACTTAATTTCTTTTGCTGTGCAGAAGTTCGTATCATCAGAGTGAACCAGCAACCAATAGAATGGGAAAAATGTTTGCAGTCTACCCATGTGACAAAGGGCTAATATCCAGAATCTACAAAGAACTTAAACAAATTTACAAGAAAAAAAAAATCAAAAAGTGGGCAAAGGATATGAACAGACACTTCTCAAAAGGAGACATTATTGCAGCCAACAAACATATGAAAAAAACCTCATCATCACTGATCACTAGAGAAATGCATATCAAAACCACATTGAGATACCATCTCACACCTGTTAGAACGGTGATCATTAAAAAGTTAGGAGACAACAGATGCTAGAGAGGATGTGGAGAAATAGGAACACTTTTACACTGTTGGTGGGAGTGTACATTAGTTCAACCATTGTGGAAGATAGTGTGGCAATTCCTCAAGGATCTAGAACTAGAAATACCATTTGACCTAGCAATCCCATTACTGGGAATATACCCAAAGGATTATAAATTTTTCTATTATAAAGACACATGCACACATACGTTTATTGCAGCACTGTTCACAATAGCAAAGACTTGGAACCAACCCAAATGCCCATCAATGATAGACTGGATAAAGAAAATGTGGCACATATACATCAGGGAATACCACGCATCATAAAAAAAAAATGAGTTCACGTCCTTTGCAGGGACGTGGATGAAGCTGGAATCCATAATTCTCAGCAAACTAATGCAAGAACAGTAAACCAAATACCACATGTTCTCACTCATAAGCGGGAGTTGAACAATGAGAACACATGGACACAGGGAGGGGAACATCACACACCAGGGCCTGTCTGGCAGTGGGGGGCTAGAGGAGGGATAGCATTAGGAGAAATGCCTATTGCAGATGACGTTGTGATGGATATACCCAACCACCATGGCACGTGTATACCTATGTAACAGACCTGCATGTTCTGCACATGTACCCCAGCACTTAAAGTACAATTAAAAATCCAAAATGCTAAAGGGAGTGCCTCAATCTTAAAGAAAAGGATATTAATAAACAGCAATAAATCATCTGTAGGTGTAAAACTTACTGATAATAATAAATACACAGACAAATATAGAATACTCTAACACTATAATTAGTGTGTAAACCATCCATATCTTTAGTAGAAAGACTAGAAGCCAAAACCCTCTAAGAATAACCACACAACTTTTTCAGAGACAGACAGTATAAAAAGATATAAATAGAGAAAACAAAAAGTCAAGAGATAGGAGATGAAGTTACTGGTAGAGTCTTAGTTTTTCTCTGCTGTGCATTTGTTTATTTATTTTGCAATCATCAACATTGTCATTAGTTTAAAATATTGGTTACAAAATGTTATTTGCAAGCCTCATGATGACCACAAAATGAAAACATTTAACAGATACACACACACACAAAGCAAAATATTAAAGCATACTACCAAAGAAAATTACTTTTACCCAAATAACAAAATGATAGTATAAATCCTTTCCTATCAATAGTAACACTGACTGTAACTGGACTAAATTCCTTAATCGAATACACAGAGTGGCTGAATGGCCACACACACACGCACACACACACACAAGACCCTACTATATGCTGCCTATGAGAAATTCAATTTATAAAGATACAAGCAGCCTGATAATAAAGGAATGCAAAAAATATTCCATGCAAACAGAAACTATAAAACAGCAGGAGTACCTGTATTTGTACTATCAGATAAAATATATTTCATGACAACAACTGTAAAAATAAAAAGAAGGAGACAAGGTCATTATAACCATTTTAGGATGATAAAAATGTCAACTCAGATGAGGATATTACACTTATAAATATATATGCACCCAATACTGAAGCATACAGATATATAAAGCAAATATTAGAGCTATAGAGAAAGCTATACCCCAATACAATAATAGTTGGGAACTTCAACAACCTAATTTTAGCACTGGACAAATCATCCAGACAAAAAAAGCAACAAAGAAACATCAGACTTAATCTGCACTAAAGACTAAATGAAAAAAAAAAAAAAAGAAAAAAGAAAAAAAAAAGACTAAATGGTTCTAATCAATATTTACAGAACATCTGATCTAGTACCTGCCAAATACACATGCTTCTCCTCTGCTTATGGAACATTCTCAAGGATAGACCATATGGTAGGTCACAAAACAAGTCCCAAAAAATTTTTTAAAAACTGAAATCATATCAAGTAACTTTCCAACCACCATGTAATAAAACTAGAAATCAGTAACAAAGGAACTTTGGAAACTATACAAACATATGGAAATTAAACATTACACTTCTGAATATGGAAATTAAACATTACACTTCTGAATGGCCACTGAGTCAATGAAAAAATTAAAAAGGAAATTTTAAAATTTTGTGAAACATATCAAAACTTGTGAGATACAGCAAAACCAGAACCAAGAGAGAAGTGTATAGCAATAGACATCTACATCAAAAAAGTAGAAAAACTGCAAACAAATAACAGTGCATCCTAAAGTACTAGAAAAGCAAGAGTAAACCAAATTCGAAATTAATAGAAGAAATAATAAAGGTCGGAGTAGAAATAAATGTAACTGAGACTAACAAACCACAAAGTATCAACAAAATGAAAAGTTGTTTTTGAAAGTTTTATAAATGAACAAAATTGACAAACCTTTAGCCAGACTAAGAAAAAAAGAGAGAAGACCTGAATAAATAAAAACAGAGATAAAAAAAGGAGATATTACAAACAATACCATAGATTATTAGAGACCATTATGAGCAACTGTATGCCAATAAGTTGGAAAACCTAAAACAACTGCATACATTTATAGACACATACAACCTACCAACATGGAAGCATAAAGAAATACAAAACCTCAACAGACCAATAGTAAGTAACAAGATAGAAACTGTAATTAAAAAGTCTCCCACCAAAGAAAAGCCCAGGACCTGATGGTTTTACTGCTGAATTCTACCAGACACTTAAAGAACTAACACTAATCCTACTCAAAATATTCCCCAAAATCAGGAAGGGAATACTTCCAAATTTGTTCTGTGAGGCCAGTTTTACCCTCATATCAAAACCAGCAAAGGCACAACAAAAGAAGAAAACTGCAGGCCAATAACTCTGATGAACATAGATGCAACAAAATACTAGCAAACAAAATTTAACAACACATTAAAAGGATGATGCATCATGATCATGTGCAATTCATCCCATGGATGCCAGGATAATTCAACATACACCAATCTATTAATGTGATACATCATACCAACAGAACAAGGAACAAAACCCATATGATCATTTCAATTGATGACAAAAAGCACTTGATAAAATTTAACATTCCTTCATGATAAAAACCCTCTGAAATTGGTATAGAAGGAACGTGCCTCAACAACATAAAAGCCATGTATGACAAACTCAGAGCTACTCATATCATATTGAAGGAGGAAAAAACTGAAAGCTTTTTCTCTAAGATCTGGAACAAAATAAGGATGCCCACTATCACCACTAATTTTTCAGCATGTACTAGAAGTCCTAGCAAGAACTATCAGGCAAGAGAACAAAATAAAGGGCATCCAAACTGCAAAGAAAGAAGTCAACTTATCGTTATTCCCAATCTTAGATTCGAAAAACCCTGAAGATGACACCAAAACACTATTATTAGAACTATAAACAAATTCAGTAAATTTGCAGGATACAAAATAAACACGAAACTCAGTAGCACTTCTAACAACAGTGAATAATCTGAAAAGAAACCAAGAAATTAATCTCATTTATAATAGCTACAAATAAAATAAAATGCCTAGGAATAAACTTACCCAATGAAGTGAGAGATCTCTACAGTGAAAACTATAAAACACTGATAAAAGACATTGAAGAGGACAACACACACACACACACACACACTCACAGTGGAAATATATTCCCATGTTCATAGAGAGAATCAATATTGTTAAAAACGTTCATACTACCCAAAGTAATCTACAGATTCAATGCAATCTCTGTGAAAATACAAATAACATTCTTCACAGAAAAAGAAAAACGTCTTCCTATTTATATGACACCACAAAAGACCCAGAATAACTAAAGCAATCCTTAGCAAAAGAAGAAAACTGGAGGAATCACATTATCTGACTTCACATTATACTACAGAGCTATATTAACCAAAACAACATGATATCGGCATAAAAACAAATAGACCAATGGAACAGAAGAGAGAACCTAGAAAATAAATGCACAGATTTATAGTCAATTCATTTTCAACAAAAATGCCAAGTATATAATTGAGGAAAGGACAGTCTCCTCAATAAACGGTACTGGAAAAACTGGATATCCATGTGCAGAAGAATGAAACTTGAACCCATCTCTTTCCATGCACAAATATCAAATCAAAATAGATTAAAGACTTAAATCTAAGACCTTGAGCTATGAAACAACACAAAGAAAACATTGGGGAAACTCTCCACAATATTGGTCTGGGCAAAGATTTTTTGTGTAAGACCTCAAAAGCACAGGCAAACAAAGCAGAAATGGATAAATGGAGTCACATCAAGCTCCAGAGCTTGTGTACAGCAAAGGAAACAATCAGCAAAGCAGAAGATGCTGAATTGGCGGCATTGTTAGCATGCCTCTCCCACTTGGAAAGACGGAATCATGTGTAGAGATTCATGCTTTGAACGGTTTACCAAGAAGCCACACAGAAACTTAGGAAAACGGAAAGAAACCACAGGCCCTTTGAAACAAGCAATAGGCTGGGGCCTGCACTATGAGCCAGGTAGAAAACTGCTAGTCCCGAGCGAGAGAGAGGGATAAACTGCCTCCAGGATTCACACTCCCACTGGCGGACCTGGCAATACAGGCCACAGGGGAAGGCCTGAACCCTACCCAGTAATGGGACCGACTTAGGGAGCGGGTATAAAAGCAGAAACAGCGAGAAGAGCCTCACATGCATTCCCAATCTCCAACGCATATGAACGGAAGCCATTCTTGATCCTACCTCACAGGGAACCTCACAGAAGTAGGACAGCTAACTCCTGTGGTGGCTGCAGGTGGAGAGAATCTCCCGACTGAAATTCGTAATATAATCTTGAGCGGGTTAGAACTCCTTTGGCCAAAACCAGGAAGGTGAGTGGGAAGTGTGCTTGATACAACAGGAGCTGGGTGCCCTGGCCTCAATGGCGGACTGGGCGGGGCGTGGCCTGAAAGCTGTGGTTGCCATCTCCACCGGGAAAGCTTATGGCCTGTGGCAGTTTTGAGTTCTGCGGGGACTGCCTGGTACTTAGCTAGCTGCTGCTAGCGGAATCCTGCGGGTGTGAGGCCTGCCTTGCCAAGTGTGTGGGAGCTGAGTGTGGCTTACTTCTACCTGCTACTCCCCACTCTCCGTGTAAACTTCTGTGCAACAGAGACAGCAGTGCTACTTCCTGGAACATTACACCAGAGGCCAGAGAAGTGGCCACACACGTCCACTAGAGTTTCTGCTTGCCTTACACATGCAGAGCCAGAGCATGGACTTGCCTGACCCAGCATCTACCTGGCTTTGCCCCTCTATCTGCTTTTGCAGCTCAACACAAAGGACAGAAATGTTGGGGGCTCTATTGGATAGCCTATTGTCTGAAACACCAAAGTATCTCTCCTGGATAACATAAGGCAAGCACAAATCCCACCACTACCACCTCAGCTGGTGTTCTCTTGCAAGGATCACCTCCTGGCTGGAGGCCAACTGACACAATCCATTGCAGCATCTCCAGGTAGCATAACGAAGTGCCCAGGAAAGAGAAAACTTGTACATGACCTCAGCTATCACCATTGCCTGCAGCATCCCAGGCTAATCAGGAAGTTCTGAGTCTGTTCATTTGACCAGTTCATTACTACTACAACTGTCATTTGAGAAAATCAACACGCTAAGGTTATTTATAACCAAGGAAACTCACAGAGTCTATGTCACCCCCCTGCCACCCCTATCAGTGCTGGTGGTGGTACCTGCTACTGGGAGACTTGAGGATCGGTCACATCACTAGATCCCTTGAAGACATTCCCCAGTATTAGCCTCGAATGTGGCAACTTCTCTGGGTGGCTAGATCCAGAGGAGCAGCAGCATTCACAGTAGTCTGGCTCTCAGGGACTCCTACTCCTAGGAAGCGGGGAGTACACCACATTAAGGGAACATCCCATGGGACAAAAGAATCTAGGTTGCAGGCATTACATTTATCTATATGCTTTAGCCACAATCAGAGTCTACCCAGGGGCACCTTATGTACTGGACTGAAATCTGAATTATTCAATTCAGTAAATAAAATGCTGGGGAAAAATAAATAATTCTCATGGGGAATGAGATAAACTTCAGGAAACGTCTACCATTCCAACTCTAAAGAGAGTGCACTTGCTCACACACCAAGCACATTGCTACTACAATCAACATCTGAGAAAGCCATAATACAAAGACTCATACAAAAAAAACCAAGGAACTCATACAAATTCTTCACCTCTGAAAACACCAAAAGCCAAATTAGGCTACAATAAACTATAACCATTAAAGTCATATCCTAAGAGGAAAAAGGAAATTTAAAAAATAAATACAATCAAATCACACATAAACCAAGAACAATTAGAAGATGTAGTCTACCCAAATGAGAAGGACCCAGGAAAATAATTCTGACAATATGAAAAAACAAAGTTCCATAACACACCCAAAAGATCACATTACTCTCCAGCACTGCATCCAAACCGAGAAGAAATCTTTGAAATACTAGATAATAAATTCAAAAGATTGATGATTAAGCTACTTAAGGAGATACAAGTGAAAGGTGAAAACCAACATAAACCAACAAAAAAAGTGTTCAAGAAACATGGGATTATATGAAACAACCAAACCTAAGAATAATTGGTGTTCCTGAGGGAGAAAAGAAAACAAAAACTGGAAAACTCAAAAACTTTCCTGGCCTTACTAGAGGTTTAGCTATCCAGGTAGAAGATGCTCAAAGAAAGCCTGGGAGATTCATTGCAGAGAGGACATCACCAAAGCATATAGCCATCAGGCTATCTAAAGTCAGTGTAAAAAAGAATTCTAAGAGCAGTGAGACTAAAGCATCCAATAACCTATAAAGGAAAACCTATAAGATTAACAGCAGATTTCTCAGCAGAAACTACAAGCCAAAAGGCATTGGGGTCCTATTTTCAACCTCCTTAAACAGAACAACTGTCAGCTAAGAATTTTTTTTATCTCACAAAATTAAGTTTCATAAATCAAGGAGAAATAAAGTCTTTTTCAGGCAAACAAATGCTGAGGGAATTGTCACTGCAAGACAAGCTCTACAAGAAATGCTAAAAAAGAGTTCTAAATCCTGAAACAAAAGGCCAATATGTGCAATAATAGAACCTCTTGAAGGCATAAAACCCACAGGGCCTAGGTAACAACAACACAATGAAGAAAACAAAGTATCTAGGTAACAATCTACATGATGACTGGAGCAATACCACACATCTCAATATTAATTTGAACATAAATGGCCTAAATACTCCACTTAAAAGATACAGATTAGCAGAATGGATAAAAATCATAAACCAAATATCTGTTGTTTATAAGAGACTCACCTAACATGTAAGGATTCATATAAACTCAAGGTAAAGGGGTGGAAAAAGCCCATGCAAATGGAAGCCAAAAGCAAGCAGTAGTACCTATTCTTACATCAGATAAAACAGATTTTAAAGCAACAACAGTAAAAAAAAAATGTAGACAAAGAAAGTCATTGTGTATAATAGAAGGATCAATCCAAAAAGAAGGTATTACAATCTTAAATATATGCACGCCAAACTCTGAAACTGCCAGATTCATAAAACAATTACTAATAGACTTAAGAAATGAGATAGACAACAACACAATAATAATAGGGGACTTCAACACTCCACTGACAACTCTAGACAGATCATCAAGGCAAAAAGGCAACAAAGAAATAATAGACTTAAACTGTACTCTAGAACAAACAACCCTAACAGATATTTACAGTTCTACCCAATAACTGCAGTATATTCACTTTTTTTCTCATCAGCACATAAAACATTTCTCAAGATAGACCATATAATAGGCCACAAAACAAGTATGAATAATTTTTTAAAACTCAAAATCATATCAAGTATCTTCTCAGACCACAGTCGAATAGAACTGTAAGTCAACTTTAAAAGGAACCCTTGAAACTACACAAACACATGGAAATCAAACAATCTGCTCCCAAATGAATTGGGGCTTAACAAAAAAAAATCAAGATGAAAATTTAAAAATTATTTGAAATAAGTGATAATAGTAGCATAAATTATCAATAGTCCTGGGATACATCAAAAGCAGTGCTAAAAGGAAAGTTTATAGTGCTAAATGCCTACATAAAAAAGTCTGAAAAATCACAAATTGACAACCAAAAATCACACCTCAAGAAACTAAAGAAACAAGAACAAACCAAACCCAAAGCTAGCAAAAGAAAAGAAACAACAAAGATCAGAGAATACGTGTATAAAATTAAAACAAAAAAGTACAAAAGATGGATGAAACAAAAAAAATCGATTCTTTGAAAAGATAAACAAAATTGATAGAGCATTAGCTAAATTAACCAAGAAGAGAGAAGATTTAAATAAGCTCAATTAGAAAGAAAAATGGAGACACTACAACCAAAACCATAGAAATACAAGAGACCATTCATGACTAGTTTGAACACCTCTATAAACACAAACTAGAAAATCTAGAGGAAATAGATAAATTCCTGAAAACCTGCAACTCTTCCAGATTAAATCAGGAAGAAACAGAAACCCTAAACAGACTAATAACAAGCAGTGACATTGAATCAATAATTTTAAAAATTGCCAACAAAAATATAGCCCAGAGCCACATGGATTCACAGTAGAAATCACGCCACTGTACTTCACCCTGGGTGACAGAGTGAGACCCCGTGTCCTCAAGAAAAAAGAAATTAATTTGATTTACAGAATAAAAGTAAATGATATGATCCCAACAAGCACCTACTTTTCCAAATTAAAAGTGAGAATTTTATAACATGTGTTGATTCTAAATAAATGCAATTTGACAGTGCCATTGCGACGTGTGATTATAAAACTACTACTTTGAAAGATTGATGAATCCTTTGGTTTTATTATCATTGTCATTAAAATAGCAAAAGAACTGAAATGTTTTGCCTTTCATAGCTATATTAACACACCTTTCATTTTCTTGAGTGCTTTTCTCCCCTTCATTCCTAATTGTTCATTTCTTTTTCTTAGCTTAATCTTTGAGGCACACATTCCATTCAACCATTAAATGGAATTACCATCCTACTAAATTATTTCTGTCCTCTCAATCTTGTTCTTAGCAAGATATAAAATGTACATTTTTCTAGAACTCAACCTGATCAAGAGACCATTTCCACTGAGGGCTCACAGGAAGGTGATGGTAAAGGCCAATTAAAGGTTGAACTATGAGGTTAGCGGGCAAAGGGATTCCAAGATATGTCTTCTTCCCCTTGACTTTGTTTTTCCTCACTTATATTCCTGGGATATTTTTTACTCTCATGGGCTCCCTCCTGTTGAGGTCTTTCCCAGTTCCTAAAGCACTCATACAGGCATAAGCAAGCATTGTAACTTCAGATTCTCCATTTCTTCCCACCCACCAATTCTTCTTTGCAGGGTATTAGGGAACTGTAAAGTGTTCCTCTCTGTCTCTAGCAACATTGTTTGCTAAAAGTCTATTTTATTTCATCTTTGTATAGATACTTGAGACATCTTATGATACTTCAGCTTTTGTGTTTGCATGGTGTGTGTGGGTGTGCTTATGGGTGTGTGTATGTGTATTTATCTGTGGTCTAATACAAAATAATTACTTGGTCTTTGATCCTCTATTCTTGGCACAAATCTCCTAAAACCTTTGGAATTTACTGACTTTGTGTCCAAATTCTTATTCTGACTCATGGTAGTGGCAGTAGTGGGCCACTTCGATATTTTAGGATAGGGGCTGGTCACCAGATAAACCAATCATGTGATTAGAGGGTTGCAACTTGCAGCCCCACCCCCTGAACTCCAGGGAAGGCAGAGGAATTAGAGACTAAATTCAATCACCAATGGCCAATGATTTCATCAATCATGACTATGAATGAAAGCTTCAGAAAAAAAAAAAAACCCTAGACAACTAGACGATGAAGTTCAGAGAGGCTTCCAAGTTGGAATACAACTGCATGCTGGAAGGGTGATGCACCCTGACTCCATGAGGGCAGTGGCTCCTGTGCAGGGGACTCTTCCAGACCCTGCCCTATGTACTAGTGTATCTGGCTTTTCATTTGTCTCCTTTATAACAAACTGTAATCATAAGTAGAGTGCTTTTCTGAGTCCTGAGGGCTGTTCTAGCAAATAATTGAACCTGAGACAGGGTGGGAAACCCCAGACTTGTTGTCAGCTGGGCAAGAGTTTGAGTCACCTGAGAACCCCACTTGCAGCTGGCATCTAAAGTGAAAGTGGTCTTGTGGGACTAAGTCCTCCAACTTGTGGGATCTGACACTAATTCCAGGTAAATAGTATCAGAATAGAATCAAATTTTAGGGCACCCAGTTGGTGTCAGAGAGTTGGAGAATTGATGTGAGAAAATGATACATATGCAGTTCTAGGGGGAAAAAAACAAACCATATATCATCCTTGTATTTTCAACCTATTTTTAGATTGGAATCTAAAGTGTTTCTTCAGGACAGAAAATAGTTGGATCTTGTGCGTGTGTGTGTGTGTGTGTGTGTGTGTGTGTGTGTTTGGTCAGTCTGACAATTTCTACTTTTGATTTTAATTTCTTTAATGACTTTTAGATGATATTTTTGAGTTATTTAATTAGCATTCAATAGAGGGATTAACATATATACCTTAATTTATTAGATTCTACTTTAGATTATTACTGTCTTCTTCTTTACTTTCTCTGGATTTGAGTTACCATATGATGTCATTTTCTTACTCCAGTATAGTTTCATTCTCTCCTTTGTGTCTAATATACTGTCAAATATATTATGCCTCTATATGTCATAGGCCCAACAATATAATTTCATAGAGCTTGTGAACTTATATTGCAACTTTTAAATCAGTTAAGAGAAAAAAGTAAGAAGTATGTAATTATACTTTTTTATAGCTACCTATATAACTACATTTACCAGTCCTCCTTGAGTTTTTCATGTGAATTCAAATTACTCTCCAGTTTAATTTTCTTTCAGCCTCAAAAACTTCCTTTAGTAGGTCTTGAAAGTATTTCTGCTATAAATAAATTCTCTCAGTTTCTGTTAATCTGGGGATTTCTTTCATTTTTAAAAGATAATTTGAGTTAGTTTTTTCCTTCTGCACACTGAATATGTTACCCCGTTCTCTTCTGAAATTTACTGTTTCCGACAAAAAGTCAGCTGTTAATCTTATTGGAAGTCACTTGTATGTGATAAGTCATTTTTCTCTTGCTGCTTTCAAGATTATCTCTCTCTCTTTGTTTCACTATGATGTGTCTGAATGTGAATCTCTTTGTGTTTATCCTTCTTGGGGTTCATTGAGCTTCTTAAAGGGTAGCTTAATGTTTTCCATTAGATTTGGAAAGTTTCCAGCCATTCCTTCTATGTATACAGATGCTCCTAAACTTAAAATGGTGTTTCATCCTGATAAACCCATCATAAGTTGAAAATCTAGGTTGAAAATATACTTAATACATCTAACCTACTGAACATCATAGCTTAGCCTCATCTACCTTAAACATGCTTGGAACATTTACATTAGCCTATAGTTGGGCAAAATCATCTAACCCAAAGCTTATATTATAATGAAGTTATTAGAAAGAATTTTAAAATTCAAAGTACAATTTCTACTGAATGTGTATTGCTTTCTCTACATTGTAAAGTCAAAATGTTGTTAAGTTAACCATGGTACATTGGGGACTGCCTGCATTTTTTTGGCCTCTTCTCTCTCTTCCCCTTCTAGTACTCCCATTACACACATTTGGGTGCACTTAAGCCTGCTCCACATTTCTCTGATACCCTTCATTTTTCTTCATTATTTTCTATTCTTCAAATAGTGTGATCTCTACTGAGCTATGTTTAAGTCTGCCGATTCTTTCTTCTGCCAGAAAAAGTACCATTTGAATCTTTCTAGTGGATTTCCAAGTAACTCTTGGCATTTCCTCTGGGTAGTTCCTTTTTCTAAACCCAGCAATTCCATTCTGCCTTCCAAAGATGATGTTAGCCCTACCCCCAGTTACTCCCTCTTGGTGAATTTCTGGACCTTGTCTCTACCAACTTTCATGGCGGATTGGTCAGTATGATCAGATATCAGATTCTTGCTACAATTCTCTATTCTCTGTAAGGCAACTATCATCACTCCTGCTCTAAACAAATGAGAAAATTTAAACCCAGAATTGAGTAGTAATTTATCCAGAAATTGAAGGACTAGAACCCAGGTCTCTGGAATTTTAACCAAAGTAGTTATTGCATATAAGAATCACCTAAGATTTATTTAAAAGATGTAATGATTATCCAAACCTATAGTAAACATGCAACAAAGAGTTATTTAACTTATTAATGAGAAA
Source organism: Cacajao melanocephalus (assembly GCA_963573385.1). Lineage (NCBI taxonomy): Eukaryota > Metazoa > Chordata > Mammalia > Primates > Pitheciidae > Cacajao > Cacajao melanocephalus. Next base: position 32,607 of record CAUYLG010030343.1, on the reverse strand, counting down.
TCAGCTGGATAGCAATGACAATTCAAGGGAGTATGGGAGAGACCGACACCCATAGCAAATGAAAGAAAGTACTGGAATAAGAATGCCAAATTATTAAAGGTGGTAAATATCTTGTAGAGTAATACAGCTTAACATTTGTGTTTACCTTTTCTATAGAAATTATTTAGATGTCTATCATCCAAAAATTATTTTAAATACATTAATCTACAACTTAGTATCTAATTTCATAGAATCTGGGTCTGAGTCAATAGTAAATAGAGAGTCAAACAAAGATACATTCCTAGAAAATTAGATAAACCTTGGATGGACCTGCTAGACAATGCTTCATCATGAAAAGACATGCAGTCATCATTTTGTATTATTTCCAAGTTTTAGATTTTTTAAAAAATACACATAAAGTGTTTAGCCCAGATCCTGCCACATAATAAGTACTTGACATACTATAGCATCTTTGTTATTTCTATCTTTGTAATCCTGGCTCAGCCACTACTGGGTGATTTTGGTCAGTGTAGTCTCTTTATTTTCGTTTTCTCATCTGTAAAATGGGGATAATGATGGTTTCTATCTTACATAGCTATTATGAAGATTAAGGATTTAACATACACAAAGAACTTAATATCTGGCACAGAATAATCACAAACTAAATAAAAGTGAATGCTCTCATTCCTCACAGCATTTGGTGTCTCACTACAGTTGACATTTTTACAATATAAGGAAATGAAGTGCTGGGAGGGAACCATTGTTGCCATGGCAAGAAGGTGTGTACAGCTGGTCAATGGATGCCCGAAGAACTTTTGCAGCATGTACTCAAACTGAAGAGCGAGCTATTTATAGCTGGGCTGAGAAACTAGCTCAGTGTTGCCTCAAATGTTATTAAAATGGACATATTCCAGGGTTCTGAAAGCAAAGATAAATTTTATACTCCTGTTTGTCTGCTTTTTGCCTTCATCCTGACACAGTAATAACATGCAACACACTTTCACAGATTACTACAAGAACTGCCTGAGGTTTCTCGACCAAATCCAGGCCTATCGTGTCCATGACATATTTCCCTGGAGATGAAAATGTTAACCATTTTCTACTAAGAGCAGCTTCCTCAACATGTTTGACTGCCTTATTTGATGTGTAAATAGAAAGCAAATGTCATTACCAACCAACCTCTCCATATAATCACAGCACAAATAGCCAACAAGATATTGCTATTTTCATAATCCCATTTTCTCCTACATACATGGAACATCTAAAATGTGTATAGTGAAAACTAATAATTATCTTTCCAGCACTGTTCTCCTGGCATTGGTATACTGGGAAACACATTTTAGATCAATGGTCAACTTATGCTGGCATTAATAAGACGTTCCTTTGAACTTTGTAGAAATCTCTTTTCAATGACTCATTATAGGAAGGACACGGAACATAATTATAAAGATTCAAAATTCAGAGACAGATCAGTAATTTTTTCAAAACACAATTAATATCGGTGAAAATAGGTTTGATGACAGTTCCAGTAGAGACAAGTTACTGGGCAGCCATCTGAGTCCAGGTCATGACTCTTCTCAGGCTGTGTTTCCTAAGCTGAGAATGCAGCTTCTATGAAACCAGAGAACTTAGCACACTGTCACTGAAGGTGTGTGTTTTCTTTACTAGGTATATTTCAAGAATGAGATGGGCTATAATGTGTCACATGTGTAAACAGGTGATTAGTGTTGAAGGCCTTTCATGACCTTTCTCAGAAGGGATTCATCCTTCCCTATTTATTTATTCAGCTATTCATTTATTTGTTTCTCCTTTAATGATAGAAGTAATAAATGTATTACCAATTGCAGATAATGCATATGTCATAAAAAAAGCACAAAGAAATAGACAAAAATTCTCCATAATTTGTAGGTAGCAGTAATCCTACCCACACACTTTGTTTTATATATTTCTAGTGTCTTTTCATGATTTAGAGATAGAGATAAAACGAAGGGAGTAGGGAGAGAGAGAGATCATACATATGGTTTATAACTTGCTTGGCAGATAAGGGCTTGTTTGAGTTACTTAAGTATGCATAAGAAACTGTCTCAAAATTTAGTGGCTTTAACAAAAACGACAATGTTGATTTTGCTCACAAATCTGGAATCCGAGCAGGGCTTGATGAGAACAGCTTATGTTTGTTCCACTTCATGTCCGGTGAGGTGGCTCAAGAGCTGGGGATGGCATTACCTGAGGGCTCTCTCACTTGCCTGCCTGATGCCTAGGCTGGGAGACCCAAACAGCTGGGGCTGGAACAACTGTCCTTCCTTGGGCATCCCTTGCTCTCTGTGTAGCCTCTCCTCATGGTGTATTCAGCGTGGAAGCTTCAAAAGATCCAGACTTCTTATATGTGAACTTACAGTTCTCAAGGCTTGTGGCTGACAAAGAGCTAGGATGCAGAGAAAGAGAGGAACCTGTATTACCTTTCATGACAGCCTTGAAAGTACACAGAGTCACTAGCCAGTCTATTTTTATAGGGTGGCGGAGGACTAGAATCCAGCTTGTTGGAGGGAGTGTCAAAGAGGTTCTGAACATTTTTTAAAACTACCAAGGGACCTAACAAACTAAACAGTTAGCAACTGAATAGTTGAATAAATAAATAGGGAAGGGCAAATCACTCTGAGAAAGGTCATATAAATCTTTTTAATACTAATCACCTGTTTCCACAGTATCACATTATAGACCTATCTCAATCTTGAAATATACCTAGTAAAGAAAATGCATACCTTCTGTGTGTTCAATACATGTTTATTGGCTGAATGAGTTTGGCAAGTCATGAATATTTTCCTACATCCATGAATATTTTACAGCATGTATTTAAAGGATTGCATTGGGGATATATAATTACTTATTTAACCAATCTCTAGTTATTCGTTATTAGATTTTTAAGTTATTAACTTTGCTGTGTAGATAATTCTGTGATTAACATCCTCGAACAAAAGTCTCTATTTTCTTTCAATCAATTTGTGGACATAAAATTTCTGGATGAAAGGGCTATATATTTTTAAGGCTTTTGGATAGCTACTGCAAAAATGCCCTAGATTTTTTTATATCCTCATTTCCTACTGCAAGAACATCTGCCAATTAGCCTGGTGAGCCAAGATATAAATACAGGCTAGAATATCAATATAAGTCTGGAAGCAAATACATATTAAATTGTTATTGATGTTATATTACATTACATGATAAAATAATATTACTGATGTTTTCAGATTTTATAGGCATCCTGTTCATTAACAGGAAAAAATGGAAGTAGAAATAGAATTCATTCAAGAAAAGAAAGCCATAAAATCCTATTTTCTTATTAGCAATGGGCTACCAAGTTGACTCAATATTTCCAGGCAGGGTGACAACTATAAGAGAAAATAACAAGTAATAACAGAATTGAAATGTCTTTAAGGTAAAAGCAAACTGGTTGCTCACCAGAGGATGGCTAATTTTACTCCTAATTCTAGAGAGAAACTTCTTTGAGAGAAGACACTATAAAAGTAATTCAGAGAATGCTCACTGGCTCTTACTTAGCCACTTGTGTCTCATCTGTAAAACTGGGGTGATAGCAAGACTGTGATAAAAAAAAAAAAAAGACACATGCATTAGTACATGTAAGGCGATCGGAGCAATTCCCGGCATATAAATACTCTCTATATGCTAGCTGTTGCATCAAGAACTGACAGCAGAGCAGCTGTTAAGGGACCAGCTCTGTAGTTAGACTACCTGGGTTCAAATCCTAGATCTACCATGTACTAGCTAGTCACTGATGTTCGTGAAATATTAGCTATGGTGATTATTAAGAGTCCTGTAGTAAACATATTAGCAGGTTACCCCAGGGCCAGCTTGTAACAGATCCCTGAGGTAAACTAGGCACCACACCAAGTTTCAACTCAGTAAAATCAATTATGCAGAAGATACAACGGTGTGGCTCAGTTACAGAGCTCTCTGTAACTTGAAGAATCAAGGGGTTAAAAGTTTTAAGAATTTCCCATATGTTATTTTTTTCAATCCAGCATTAAACTGAAACCCATATCTAAGTTGCTCATGACCATAATACTATTATTTTTAGCTGCTAAAAGTACAAATTTAACCACTGAAGAACTTCTTTCACAGAACCCAAAACAAGGCTACCATGTTTCGAAAGAGAGATTCTGGTTCTGTTTCTCAATATGCTGTTTGGATGAGATTTAAATTTTTAATTATTGTTTTCTGAAACACCAATTCACAGTATTGAATTCACCATTTCACTTTTTCTCAAGTAATGTTGATTTTAATAGCTTCAGCATACTTCTTAATATAAAAAAAAGAAAGATTAAAAAGACACTATGAACCTTGTATATATTTGAAAGTATTAAATATATAATACATATAAATAGTATGTAGAATTCTGCAGCATTTTGAATATACATATTTAATATATATATTAAAAGACAGACTCTACAACAATGAAGTCTATTCCTTCATATGTCCAATAGGAGTAATTCAGTCTACAGTTTCAGCTCTTCATCTAGGAAATCAAAAACATTTTCATATTCACTTGTTTTCTTGAATCATGATTCCAAGCTGATATCCAATGCAAAGGATACTGGTTGAAAAATGACTTAGAAGCACAGAACTACGTTAAAAAAAATGATATTTGTTTGGATAGTGTTTCACATCAGTTGTACATCTCCATCCAGTATTATTTAATTCCTTTCCCTATTAAGCGCTTTGCTATGGTCATTTTTTAAAATTTGTAAAAGTTTCCCTTAAAATTGAATGATTAACAAATATATAGTACTTTATTGTCTCTTAATCTGTTTCTATTCTTTGAAATGAATTCCTTCCTATTGATCTGTTTCTGAATTTCTTTAAAATTATGGCCTATGCTTAATATGCAGTGTAAATGTTTTTCTCGTTGGAACTGGAAATTGTGCTTCCTGATCCCAGCTTTCCTCTAGCTCTGCTTTCAATTAAAGTTCAATTTCACCCTGTTGTTGGCCATATTATGAGAGGCATTATATAAAATCCAATTTGCATATACTGAAACATTAGAAGCACACCAGAGGCACTTTTTAGTTATTTAAATTCTAAAATTATTCCCTTACCCCACATCTGGTGAAATCATGTAATGTTCACTTTTCCTATTCTTTCAAACTCCCCTGTGAGCTATTAGCATTAGATGAAATCATCCTCAAAGGCTCTGAAAAGAACTTAATTAAATATTTGTACCTCTCGCATCATGTGTTCTTGTTTTATTCACATATAAAAACTACAAATTCACCTTAACAATTTAGTTTTCTTATTTCTAAAAGCACAATGGCATTATACTTAGGAAAATAAGCAAAATTGATTATTTGTTTGGAATTCTTTCTCACACACACCCCTACACACAAATTCTAGGCCTTGTATATACTCTCTACTTTTGTATATACAAGTATATGACTCCTATGGTTTTATATAGCAGAAACCCAACACAAGCTAATTTAAATGAGAAAAAAATATTTAAAAATTCATATAACCCAAAAGTGCCAGTGTACATTTTTCAGACATTGATCTACTCAGAAGCTTTAGCAGCAAGCAACATCATCAGGCCTTAATCTCAATCTCTCCCTTCTTCTCTCTCTCTCTCTCTCCCCCCTTCCCCCCACCCCCACCCGCTTTTCTTTATTCTTACATAGGCATTTACCTACATGCACATGGAGCATTTACCAGTAGCTTTGGCTTACAGCCTGCCATCTCAATAACTACAGTAAAAAATATCATTTCCTCCTGCAGAATTCCAACAACATTCTCAGACTGTGCTGCCTGGAATTGAAGTGATTTGGATCAGGTGCTCATGCCTGAACCAAACACTGTGGCCAGAGGTAGAAACCTACTCATTGAACAAGCCAGGTCCTGTGTATCCCCCAGATCCAGGAGTAGAGTCAGGCCCACCCCAAACACTTGCACAGAGAGTGGGGACAGAGAGTGGTTCCCAATTTTAAAAAACTCTATTGCCAGAAAATGGTGGACTATCCTGGGAAGGTACATAAAATAAATGTCCACTACACTTCCGAGATAGTTTGAGGGATCCCGTATCTCTCCAAACTGGATCTGACACTTGGCCTTCTCACTCAACTACTGTGCTTAAACAAACCAGTCAATAAATCAGGTCAGTGAAAAACATTTGAACATGTGTAGTGTGTTGAAATATAGAGACTTCAAGTATTTCTCTTCTCAAACAGTTATGTGATCCTCCTATACACATAGCCCCTGACAACCAATGCAGTAGCTTGTCATAGTCAACAGAATGATAAGAAACTCGCCACCAATAAAAAAAGAGAGGTAAATAATTCAAGGTAAAATAATATTTGTATCATCTATATTCCAAAAATTCATTCCAATGACAGTAAAAATAATTCTTTACACAAAAACCCCATGGCACAAAGAACTGTAGAGGAGATGACAGTAAAAATATTTTGGAAGCTGTAAACAAATGGTAAAGACCCTTGAAAGCTGAAAACCAAGCCAGCATGGATTCTGAGTCCCAGAAACAACCCAGATGAAAGCAGGAAGGCCCAAGAGTTAGGGCATCAAGTAAAGTTCAGGTGTGCCTGAAAACAGAAGAATTAGATAGAAAGAGAGTAGATAGATATCCAGACCTGTTTCCTGATCCAGAGTAGCCTGGGACTGGCATCACAGCACTCAGGTATAGTCTCTGGGGAGGTTGGATGAAAGAGACTCTGTGCATAGCACCCTAGGCTTGCCCGAGTGTAGACACACAATTCTGAAAAGTGGCCTTACAGCATAGACCTGAAAAGTGAGTCCCAAGTCCTCTTTCCCTCTCAGGAGTCCAAGAATTCTAAATTTGATTATGGCTTTCCAAGTGATTATAAAGGTGTGGTTGTTTTCGTAGAAGGATAGAACATACTTTATGTAAAAGTTGTGGCTTGATTTATCACTTTTGTGTTTTTGTTGATCATTCGTGGCTCTCTGCAAAAGCACTAACTTTGAAAGATATTCCATTTGCTGCCATTGGCATCACCTCCCACGGTCTCCGGAAGGTAAGATTGAAGAGGGTCCCATGGAGCCGTGTGCTCATGGCAGGACCTCTCTTCTCAGCCTTGCACCTTAGTGAGTAGAGAAGATCAAGACCAGAATCTCAGCCTGATGGTTCAATATATCCTTAAATGGCCCAATCATATTCTGTTCCTTAGCCCTAAATCACCACTGTGACCTCTGGAATACAGGATCAGACACGAACTCAAGCACTGACAAAAATCCTACATCCTCATCTTCTTTTCTAGAAACTTCCTTCACGTATGGTCCTCAAAGAGGCATGGCTTCCCTTGAAGCTACGGTTTTCTGTGTTCCCTATTCAGGTAATGTCTGTTTATCTCCCAGCCCCACACAACAGAGGGCCTGGAAGAAAGGAAGATCACCCCTCTGCTCCTCATTGCTATTTCCATTTCCAACCATCCCTGCTCCCTCATCTCCATCAGTTCTTCTGAAGCTCCGGTATTCACAGTCTATTATCCACCTCTACTTATTTATTAGATTCTTCTCCATCTCTGGGTTGCTTCTCATATCATGAAAATTTTAGTCCCTAGCTTATGGTCACTTTCTCCAATTCTACCCCAGTCATAACACGTCCTTATTTCAATTTGTACCTAATCTATCCCATCCTCTGGCTGCTCAGCTCCTTGAGCTCCTCTCCTCCAGTGATCCTGTCCTCAGCTCACCTACCCTCAGAGTCCTTCTTGATTCTCTTGCATCCATGCTCAGCTCTTTCATTTCGTCATACTCTCTTAGCCAAACCCCAGTTCTGCCTGCTCCCCCTCACCCTCACACACACCTGTGCAGCTGAATGTGGCTAGAAAAAAACATCAGGCCACCATGCTGACTGGCCTTACTCTGAGTTTGTGCTCAATAAATCCACCTTGGCCTGTAGGGCTGATCTCCAGCATCAACATACTTCCTTCTTTTGTTTTCAGACCCATTTTTCTAGATTAACATTTCTTGTCTTCTTCTTTCTCCTCAAATCTCCAACATTTCCATGCTCATTCTCATCCATTTCCTCAAATGATGCCGTTTCTTCTTATTCATCAAGTCAATAGACACAATCAGAAGAGAGGATCTATGCACTACTACCATCAAATTTCCTAACCTACCTGCATCTGTATCCTCATACTCTGCCTTTATTACCATTAAAAATGGATGAGTGAGCCAGGCGTGGTGGCTCATGCCTGTAATCCCAGCACTTTGGGAGGCCGAGGCGGGCTGATCACTTGAGGTCAGGAGTTCGAGACCAGCCTGACCAACATGATGAAAACCCTGTCTTTACTAAAAATACAAAAATTAGCCAGGTGTGGTGATATACATCTATAATCTAAGATATGTGGGAGGCTGAGGCAGGAGAATAGCTTGAACCCGGAAGGCAGAGGCTGCAGTGAAATGAGATCATGCTACTGCATTCTAGCCTGCTGACAGAACACGACTCAGTCACACACACACTCCAATGCCAAAATGGATGAGTGGTCCCAGCTCCAATCTAAAGCCAACTCTTTCAACATTTACTAGATTCCACACATCCCCCACCCAAACCTACTCAAGAACAAGGGATGTGGCAATTGTCTGGTCCCTGTACTGAATTATCCATTTTCCCCTCTCAACTAGATTATCCTTATTGGCACTCCCATTAAAAAGGAGGAGAAGGGCTGGGTGCCGCGGCTCACGCCTGTAATCCCAGCACTTTTTAGGCCAAAGTGGGTGGTTCGCTTAAGACCAGATATTCAAGACCAGCCTGGCCAACATGGTGAAACCCTCTCTCTACTCAAAATACAAAAATTAGCTGGGCGTGGCTGTGCATACCTCCAGTCCTGGCTACTTGGGAGGCTAAGGATCAAGAATCGCTTGAACTCCAGAGGCAGAGATTGCAGTGAGCCGAAATCACACCACTGCACTCCAGCATGGGCAACAGAGCGAGACTGTATCTCAAAAAATAAAAGGGGCGGGGGGGGTGGGGAAGGAGGAAGAAACAAGAAGGATGAAGAGGAAAATGAGACACTGTTAAATTCCATCCATCTCTCACTACATCATTCTGCCACCCTCTCAGCAAAAACCCCAGAGATTATCCAACTGTTTGTATCAAATTTTTGTCTTCATTCCTTCTTGAATCCACAGCAGTTAGACTTCGGCCCTTGTTACTCAATCAGAACAGACTTTTCTTTTGTCAGTGGAATGATTAATCATCAGTCCTCATTTTATTCAATCTGGCAGCAGAATTTGATAGTTATTCTGTTCCTTTCTCCCAAAACACTCGCTCCTCTTGGTTAGTAAGATACCACTCTCAGTTTTCCTTCTGCCTTGCTGGCCATTCCTCAATTGCCTTCTTGGCTGGTTTCTCCCCACCTTCCCTGTCTCTGACTTGAGACCAGCATCAGGACATTCCTTAGCATGCAGTCCTACTGCAAATCTTCTACTTCCTTGTTCTTGCTGTGCATGTTGAATACAACCCTTGAAAAAGATTTGTGGATATCACTCAATACTGAAAACGAGACATTCATTTGCTTATCAAATAAAATAGTAGAAAACAATATAATGAGGTATATGGTCATACTTAGAAGGCTTTAAAAAAAAACAGAGACTGGTAGGAGGTCATTTTAAGAAGTCCTCTGGATTCTGATACTAAGTAATTTTAAAACCATGATTGCAGCAAACTCATTAAAAGCCATTTTCATTTTATAGTCTTTTTCTAAAATGTTTATTTCTAGAAAGTTAATATTGGTTACACTGTGCCACATACAGAGAAAAATCAGAATAGCCTGTTTGCTCCAATTGTTGGATTTCAAGTAAGATTCTTACCCACAAAATGAGTGTCACTAGGACTATATTTTATTAATTAAATTTGAAAATAATGTTCTCTCTTTTTACAGACCGTTTTAAAAGCCTTAATAGACCTGCTCAAAAACCATTTTGAGGATCAGCCACAGCAATAAACCTCAGCTTCATTTGGGGATGGAGTCTTTGAGATGCCAGACCTGGGGTTCCCCTGTGGCTTTACCCAAACGGAAGCCCTAGAACCTCCCTGAACTTTCTGACTCAACTGTCTCTTTACTGGATAGTTTTCTGATGGAATGTCATTAGTAATCATAGCTGTGCTGTGTTTAGATTTCATCCACTGTCATCCATTACTATTCCCTTCATTTTGAGTAATACAAACTTTTTGACAGTTTGTACAAGAATAAAATGTATTTTAAATCAATGTCAGATGAAACTAATGATCAACCTGTGCCAAAGGTCAAAGCTATTCATTGTCACCCATTGTGTGCAAAATGTGGCCTTTGTACTCACTTTTTCCTTTTCAATGTATCTTACTTTAGTACATTAATATGAAATTGATGTTCCAACTGTTTGCTTTTACTGATACTTTCAAGTTTAGACTCAAAATATTAACATATTAAAGAGAACTCATGAGAGCAAAGACAGCAGAAAGTGTTGGTTTATTTGTATTTAATTTTCCTCAGTGGAAGGTATAGAAGTTGAAAAGAAGATTAAGGATGAAGTGATGTTTCTATTTGACCAAAACCAAAAAATTATAAAATAACAAATTAAAAATATTCTTTATAAAGATGTGCTACTTCAAAAAATACTTAAGCTTCTCACTGACACTGCACTTTACCATTGAATAACTATGAATGGTCGGTCACATGTTAAGTGGTTTGCTCTTAAAGTACGTTAAAAAGTATTTACCTTTAAGAACTCTATTAATACGTTACAGTTGAGTTATGCACATTTAATCAAGATAAAGCATTCTATATTTCAGCACATTATATAGAAGTTCTGTTATTTTAATTACTTTGGCTCTTGTTAATTATATTAGCGAAAACTGTTTTTTAAAAATCTATTTGTATCAGCAAAGTCTCAGGATACAAAATCAATGTGCAAAAATCACAAGCATTCCTATACACCAATAACAAAGAGAGAGCCAAATCATGAGTGAACTCCCATTCACAGTTGCTACAAAGAAAATAAATACCTAAGAATACAACTTACAAGGAATGTGAAGGACCTCTTCAAGGAGAACTACAAACCACTACTTAAAGAAATAAGAGAGGACACAAACAAATGGAAAAACATTCCATGCTCATGGATAGGAAAAAATCAATATCATGAAAATGGCCATACTACCCAAAGTAATTTATAGATTCAGTGCTATCCCCATCGAGCTACCATTGACTTTCTTCACAGAATTGGAAAAAACTACTTTAAATTTCATATGGAACCATAAAAGAGCCTGCATAGCCAAGACAATCCTAAGCAAAAAGAACAAAGCTGGAGGCATCATGCTACCTGACTTCAAACTACACTTACAAGGCTACAGTAATCAAAACAGCATGGTACTGGTACCAAAACAGATATATAGAACAATGGAACAGAACAGAGGCCTCAGAAATAACACCACACATCTACAACAATCTGATCTTCCACAAACCTGAAAAAAACAAACAATGGAGAAAGGATTCCCTATTTAATAAATGATATTGGGAAAACTGGCTAGCCATATGCAGAAAGCTGAAACTGGATCCTTTCCTTATACCTTATACAAAAATTAACTCAAGATGGATTAGAATTAAACATAAGACCTAAAACCATAAAAACCCTAGAAGAAAATCTAGGTAATACCACTCAGGACATAGGCATGGGCAAAGACTTCATGACCAAAACACCAAAAGCAGTGGCAAAAAAAGCCAAAATAGACAAAATAGGGTCTGATTGAACTAAAGAGCTTCTGCACAGCAAAAGAAACTATCATCAGAGTGAACAGGCAACCTACAAAATGGGAGAAAATTTTTGCAATCTACCCATCTGACAAGAGGTTAATATCCAGAATCTACAAAGAATTTAAACAAATTTACAAGAAAAAAACAACCCCATTCAAAAGTAGGCAAAGGATATGAACAGACACTTCTCAAAAGAAGACAGTTAGGCAGCCAGCAAACATATGAAAAAATGCTCATCATCACTGGTTATTAGAGAAATGCAAATCAAAACCACAATGAGATACCATCTCATGCCAGTTAGAATGGTGATTATCAAAAAGTCAGGAGACAACAGGTGCTAGAGAGGATGTGGAGAAATAGGAACACTTTCACACTGTTGGTGGGAGTGTAAATTAGTTCAACCATTGCAGAAGACAGTGTGGCCATTCCTCAAGGATCTAGAACTAGAAATATCATTTGACCTAGCAATCCTATTACTGGGTGTATACCCAAAGGATTATAAATCATTCTGTTATAAGGACACGTGCACACGCATGTTTATTGCGGCACTGTTCACAATAGCAAAGACCTGGAACCAACCCAAATGCCCATCAGTGATACACTGGATAAAGAAAATGTGGCACATATATATACCATGGAATACTATGCGGCCATAAAAAAGGATGAGTTCATGTCCTTTGTAGGGACATGGATGAAGCTGGAATCCATCATTCTCAGCAAACTAATGCAAGAACAGTAAACCAAACACCACATGTTCTCATTCATAAGTAGGAGTTGAACAATGAGAAGATGGACACAGGGAGGGGAACATCACACACCAGGGCCTGTTGGGGGTTGGCAGGCTAGGGGAGGGATAGCATTAGGAGAAATACCTAATGTAGATGACTGGGTGATGGATGCAGCAAAACCACCATGGCACATGTATACCTATGTATCAAACCTGTATGTTCTGCACATGTACTTGAGAGCTTAAAATATAATAATAACAAAAAATCTATTTCTAAATTACCACTACAAACTAATCCCGGTGATGTTTGAGTAAAACTATCACTTGGCAGAAGTTAACATTTAATAATATTTATATGATGTAATTTTTATATCACTTCTTGTTTTGCTGCCCAGAATTGGAAATATGCTTTTGCTAATAATATTTTATTTTGCCAAGACATAATTCTCTACTTATAAAAATGTATTTTGAAAACACTTATTTTACACAATAATTTTACATGCATCAGTCTTTTTATCAGTTAAATACTGTTGTTTGGATATTTTCAAAACTTCTGAGAGAAAATAATTTTCAGTCCACCATTCTATAAGAAGCCAAACTCTCAAACAATTGTGAGGGTAGGAATAAGACATTTTCAAACATGAAGACTTTCAAAACGTCTATTACCCATGCAGTCTTCCTTTAGACATTTTCAGAGAGTATGTTCTAATCAAATGAATGTGCAAACCAAGACAGAGGAAGGCATAAATTTATCAAGCAGGGAATCCAATCACAGGAAGAAAGGAGTACAGGGGTGATGATAAAAGCAAATCCAAGGACAAAAGGCACAGAGAACAGCCACAGGACAGAAGTCTCCAGGAGCTGTTCTCTAAGAAATAATGCTGGTGATGGGCAGCCTGGTAGAGCAAAACATTTTCATCTACACACACACATACACACACATACACACACACACACACACATATATATATATCTGGAGGAGAGTTGGGGGATAAATTTAAAAAACATACCAAAAATTATTTCAGGTTGTCATTTTAGAACACCAAAAACTTATTAGATCCAAAAGAAACAAAGTTATACAAAATAAATCTATTCATAGTACACTATGTGACCTAACTATAAATAAAATTTACACAGTAATAATAATGTAAGCAGTAAAGGTTGAGCTAGCCAAATATTATTATTTAAATATTAGACTAATGGAGGAAGGAAAGTTGTGTGAGTGTGTACATGCTTGCATAAATATCTGCAAAATCTTAGGCCTTTACGAGAGGGAACAAAAAGAGTTGTAATCTCACTTTCTTTAAATGGTACATCAGTGGATAAGAGGTAACACTGCAAAAGCCAACAATAGCAAAATAATCATGTTATTTAGAAATAATGGTAGTAAACTCCAAAAGAAATAGTTATAAAAGTTGAAAGTGGTCACTTATGTGAAGGAGAAATGAGATGAGGGAATGCTATACTTTTATAGTAAACAATATGAAACTGTTTAACTATGAAAACATGTACAAATTTAAAAAATGAAACTTTCTTAAAAGAGAGAAATATAAGAAAAAACATATTCAGAATTCACATACTCCTTCTCACTATTTAATATTCAGCTCCACACAGGAGAGAGAAATCTTACAAAAGGGGTTCAAAATATATTGAATATGTAAGCCTTTAGGAAGTGGTAATGAAGTTTTGTGGATGCTCACTAGGTGACTCTTTTCGGAATCAGATGTAGATTAAGGTCTCTTTACCAAGAAAAATGGATTCAGAATTCCACAGTGTTCCACAGATTTCCCAAAACCCATTCACAGATGTTTGGACATCCACATATCATAATATAAAAACCTTTGTTTTGGAGAAGATAATAAATATGCAGACATAATGTGAAAGCCTTGAAACGAACCACATGAAAAGGGTTTCTTTACTCACCTGAGTGAGGTTCATAAAACTAGCTGTGATCATGTGGCAAGGGGGTGAGCTATGACATCTTTTCCTACAAGTCTACTGTTCCCAGTAGATCTCAAATAAAGTCAGATTCTGAGCCTCTGAAATTATTTCCTGTTCTCAGTGGTATGAAGACCAGAGGGCAGTGTTTCCCTCAAGTATTAAATAGATCTCCGTGCCAAGAGTTAAAGAAGGCAAAAACTGGAAACTTGATGGTACAGGGTCTCCACACATTTTCTCTCCATTGGCAATACTTTGTTTAGTTAGAAAATGTAGGTCCACAGTTTCATCTTCTGGACCCAATTTGGCCATAAAAGATGAAAGAAAACAAAACCAGATTCTTTTCACATTAAAAATGATGACGGCCCCGTGGAATTTGGTGTACGAATGTTTGCAGTTAATGTTGAAAGTCTTCAAAACACTACTGAGGCAAACCAGAATTGGCCAGGAAAACATATTTTCCAGATTTTGAGTCATTTGTGGGGGTCCATTTTGGGGTTTTTGAGACATATTATAAAAGACAAGCAAAGAAAAGAACTATATTAAGAAGCATTAGGTAAAGTGCTGGTTTGGAGTGGCTTTGAACCAGTGAGCTTTCACAGTTGTACAAGGACTATCTGTTGAGTAAGACTTTATACCAATCCCTCCCTTCAGTAATCTGTAATTCATATACAGCCTGCTGCCAGATTAAAGCATGCCAAATAACATTAGTTACAGAAAGCAGAAGAAAATTTGCCTCTCTTCTTGTTACACTGGCAGTCCTCCCTATCTGAGAGAAAAAAAATTAAGATTTTTGCCAGACACATAAAAGAAAAGAAACTTCATTTATTTTTCAGCCTTTTAAGAACTGGTCAATTACAATGCTATCCTTCCTCCAAATGACTTTTTTAAATATGAAAAGCTACGAAAGTACTAATTTTCCATATTTGGGCCTGTATTCAATTGAATTTCACTACAGCCCCCTTAGTTCCTTGGCTGTTTCCAAAAAAGGCCCTTGTGAACAGGAATATTTAATGAAATTATTTTTCACTACCGGTTTAGAGGCTTCCCACACTAAACAAAACAAAACAAAAGAATCCCAACGGAATTTAATAAGAAGAATTCAGAATAAACTCTGACACATGATACATTGATTAATCACATGTAATGAAATTGTAGGGATATCATTAAAAAACAAGCCAAATTCTTTACCATTTAAGAGGCGGCTCCTCTAATAGCAGTGCGGAGGAGAGGGCTTTTAACCATTCTCCATAACGGTACTCACCATGCCCTTCAGAATTATGGGATAGTACCCAATCATTCCGTCTCTCTGGTGCACCTCTCCAGCCCGCTTCCTTGTAATCAGAGCCCAAAATGCTTTAGGTATTTATTTTAAATTCTATCAGCTACCTTTTAACTAATCTACCTCAGTACCCAGAATAGGATAATTTGCAAATGGGGGTTTAACAGTACTTTTAAATAGTAGGGAATGGTGACAGGAACAATTGATGAACTCTTTGTAACTCAGAAGCTCTGTTTTCACTGAGGTCATTAGTGTCCCCTAGCCACCAAAGCTTTTCCCCTGCTTTCTTATGTACTGGTTGCTAACTGTAAGCTGGATAAGGACTATCGAAGCTTTTAGAGTTAGAACTCTCTTCTGCATGGCATAGTCAAGAATACAAATTTATTTAAGCTCTGTAACCCCATGCTTTAGTGTCTTCCCTAGTTCATTTTTACTTCAAATATTCAAAAGATGGCTTTGTGCTTCTGGACCCATCCACAGACACTTGGAACAAGACAAAAACCCAGTCTATATTTCTTGTTTTCCCAAAGTCTCTCCTTGATCGTCCTCCAAGAGTACAGCTAAAGCGCTTGGTTGCCTACACTGAAGCCATCACTCTTGCTGTCCCTGATTTCATCTAACCTGCTCCCTCAAAAAGCTGCAAATGTCACCAACGTATCATACCGATCCCATCCTGCTTACTCTTGACTGGTTTAGGAATAGTCCTGCAATGCAACTTTGGCCACTCACTCACAAAGAAAGGTCTGCTAGAGGTTACAAAGGAAAGACATGCCCTTAGAAACAAAGAAGGATTGGAAAGCCACCTGCTGGGTATTATGTTCACCATTTAGGTGACAGGTTCACTAGAAACACAAATCTCAGCATCATGCAAAATATGCATGTAATGAACCTGCGCATCTACCTCCTGAATCTAAAATTTTTAAAAAGACACACACTTCCTCTGGGGACATTGTCATGTCTGGAGATGATGCCTGGGATTACTGCAGCCTCTCATGACCAGCCCAAGGATAAAGCCAATACTCAGAGTATAACTGGGCCAAGGAATCACAGAGAAGGACAGAGTGTGACACATTGTGCCTAGAACCTGCTCTGCCTCAAGATGTCTGACAACGTGAATAAAGAATCCCCTTATTGTCCAAGATAGTTTGGGCTGAGTTTTCTAAGCCTTTTCACAGACAGAGGGTAAATCCCTAAAACTTTTACCCAGCAGATATTTCTCTCTGGTCTCTGCTCTGTTCCTTGCTAGCATTCTCACAATCCCCATCCCAGAGTGACAACAAACAGTGAAATAAACCAAAGGGGACAGACCCACAGGTCAGAACACTTGTAAAATTTCCCATAATGTCATCTGAAATAGGCCAGATTTCCTGAAACATCTCAAGATATATGTTCAGAAAATTCTTGGAAACTAAGTTATAGTAATTACTAACGAAACAGAGTAGAACCCCTGTGGAGTGAGTACAGAGTGAGCTTGTGGGCAATAACCAGTTGATCAATTATCGTCATTTGTGTTGGAGGGTTTAAAGAAGAAACATAACAATTTATAAAACAAACAAAAAGAACACTTCCTAAATCGTAGAGATAATGATAAAGTAGGAGCATATAAATTGAAAAATAAAAGGAAATATAACACAAAGATATAATTCTCCCTAATCAAGAGAGCTTAATGTAGTTTTCTTGAGAGATGTCACTTCTAAGTCAATCATATGTTAAAATTGCCAATACCTAGGGCAATAAACAACTTTATTATCAGCTGTATATTCTCAGCATTAAAGTCTACAATTCATATGTCTGTAGTGGGCTACGGCACATTGTAGGAGTCTCTGCAGAGGGCTAGGTTTCCTCAATTTACATTACAATAAGGTTTCTAACATGAACTAAATACACAGTAGGGGCACAGCATTCAGAGGCAGTGCGGGGTTGCCACGGGCTTTAGCTAGTTGCTAGAATAACCCTCAACACACGTTAGGAGTAAAGGACAGTGATCCCACCACTCCTTACACTTTGCCTGGAACATCTGAGGGGATGTCATTCTACTTCCTCCATTCTTTCCAACAGACAAAATTGACTCTTCAGATGGAACTGATAGAAAGTGAACGACCGAGTCTAATGTGGTAAGGAGCTGTAAAAAGATTAGTAATGGCTTTTGGTGGAAAAACACCTATGCTGAATTACAAACACATCTGCCACACACTCAGAAAACTATCAGAGAAGCCAGATTTTCCTTACATTTTACTTCTTGGATCCTTTTCAATTTTCAAATAGAGGATAGTGCTCTAGTTATTGCTAACATGGATTTTCTTTAAATAAACTCAGAATAAAACTTAGAAAGCCTGATGCTGCTTCCTATAGAATCTATTGTTTCCCCTCCACTTACCTAACAGGAAATAAAAATAACAGCCTCTATTTCTATAGCGCTTTGCAATTTCAAAATTCTTTTATGGGCATTCATTTCATAAAGAACATTTGTTAATCCACTTGCATTAATTCCTCTGATAAAGAACAATAAGCTTAAGCTCTTTGTAGCTCTGCTTAGAGTAATTCCATAAAGATATAAGAGTGTGCATTCATGCCTGCTGCCTCATTCATTCAATAAATACTTGTGGCCCAATATGAGGCAAGCACAGTTCTAAACTCCGAGAATACAGCAGTGGGAAAAAGAAACAGACAAAATTCTGCCCTCAGGATGCTTACATCCTCAGGAACACAATAGAGTTGTCTGATATATATCAATTTAGTTGTGGGTCCATCAATACCAAATAGCTTAGTTTTTCTGTACTGCATTAGTAGGGAAGGAGGTTTAAATAATTATTATAAGCAGTAAGATGCAAAAACTAATAAATCGAGATAGGTTACTGCTTAATAGTATAGGGAACATTTATTAATTCATAATAAGAAAAACATACTCTTTTGAACTATTTCTCAAGTAACAGAATGGATCTTTCCATTTACCATAAATCCAGCACGTAACAACAAACAGCATGGTACTTCTCACAACCATTCATCCCTCACAGATTCATTATGTGTGGAGCATATTACATTTGTTTTCACTTGAATGCTTGCATCAACTCTCAGAAGGTAGTAAAATTATCTAAATTTTCCAGATGATTAAAACACAAACACACACACCTCAGAGAGGTAAAGTAATGAGCCCAGAGTCAAAAGATCTTCACCTCTATGGTCTCAGACCCAGATTTTTCCACTTGATCTTTCTATTTCTGAAGACCTATGACTCACATGAACTTAAACTTCTCATTTTTAAGAGATTCCAGAAGGATGATGCCTTTTCCATTAAACTTCCAAAACATGTTTTCTGTGTACCTCCTGTGACACTTATCATCCCAATTGTCTATTAGGTTTATTGCATTCTTGTCCTATACCTTCCCTTGGGCAAGGAGGACTTCATAGTCATGCAGTCTGGTTGGCTGAATGAATATATGACTGTGTTTGCTTGTTTGTTTATTAAATAGAACAGTGGATTCTACTATGCAGCTCCTCTCATCAAAGGAGAGCTAAAATTTCCCAAGCAATAGATTATCAGAGCAGAACCTTCAGTGGGGCAGGTCTTACAGGAAGACAGATTAACAATATTATTATTGAGTACCCACTGCACATCAGGCACAGTTTTGGGAGTTTTCCATGTATTACAAGGCAGAAGGTCAGCACTGAGGATCGGTATGTGTAGCAGTCAAGCACATGAGTTCTGGAATTAGACCACCTTGGTTTGATGACCAACTCCTCCACCTGCTAGGTGAGTGGCTTTTGGCAAGTATGTAACCTTTCTGTCCCTCAGTTACCTTTTCTCATTGAGTATATTGTTAGGCTTCAGTAAATTAATTGACATAACATGCTTAAAACAGTGCCTGGTTTCATTCTTCTACATGTGGCTTGCCAGGTTTCCCAGCACCATTTATTGAATAGGGCATCCTTTTCCCAATTTATGTTTTTATATGTTTTGTCAAAGATCAATTGGCTCTAGGTTGGCTTTATTTCTGGGTTCTCTATTCTGCTCCATTAGTCTACATGCCTATTTTTATACCAGTACCATGCTGTTTTGGTAACTGCAGCCTTGTAGTATAATTTGAAGTTGGGTAATGTGATGCCTCCAGATTTGTTCTTTTTGCTTAGGGCTTTTCCTATGTGCTTATTGCTTATGGTTTGGAGCTTATTGCTTTAGTTATGTGGGCTCTTTTTTGGTACAACATAAATTTTAGGATTTTTTTTTCCTAGTTCTGTGAGGAATGATGATGATAGTTTGGTGGGAATTGCATTGAATCTGCAGATTGCTTTGAATAGCACGGTCATTTTCACAATATTAATTCTTCCCGTTCATGAGCATGAGCTGTGTTTCCAGTTGTTGTGTCATCTGTGATTTCCTTAGGCAGTGTTTCATAGTTTTCCTTTTAGCAGTCTTTCACTTCCTTGGTTATCTCTCACTATACAAAACTCAACTCAAGATGTATCAAAGACTTCAATCTAAGGCCTAAAACCATAAAAATTCTAGAAAGCAACAACAGAAAAGATCTTCTGGACATTGGTTTTGGCAAAAAAAATTCATGACTAAGACCCCAAAAGCAAATGCAACAAAACAAAAATAAATAAATAAATAGGACCTAACTAAACTAAAAAGCTTCTGCACCGCAAAAGCAATAATCAGCAAAGTAAACAGACGACCCAAGAGTGGGAGAAAATCTTCACAAACTATGCACCCAACAAAGGACTAACATCCAAAATCTATAAGGAACTCAAACAAATCAGCAGGAAAAAAAAAATCCCATTAAAAAGTAGGCAAAGGACACAAATAGATATTTCCCAAAAAAAGATATACAAATTAAAAAATAATAATAATAAATAAAAAAGAAAAAAAGAAAAAAAAATAGCCAACAAGCATATGAAAACATTCTCAATATCACTAATCACCAGAATTAAATACAAATTAAAACCACAATGAGGTGCACTTTAGTTCTGTAAGAATGGCCTTTATGAAAAAGTCAAAAAACAATAGATATTGGTGTGGATGTGGTGAAAAGGAACACTTTTACACTGCTGGTGGGAATATAAATTAGTACAACCACTGTGGAAAACAGTATAGAGATTTCTTTAAAAACTAAAAGTAGATCTACCATTCAATTTGGCAATCCCACTACCAGGTATCTACCCAGAGGAAAAGAAGTCATTATATGAAAAAGACATGCACACGTTTATAGCAGCACAATTCACAACTGCAAAGATATGGAACCAAATTGAGTGCCCACCAACACAGGAGTGGATAAAGAAAATGTGCCATATATATATTTTATACATATATATATTATACATATATATAATACATATGTTATACATATATGCATTTTATATATATATATATAAATATATGCATCATATATACATACATACATATATATATATATATATACACACACACATAAATATATATAATGGAATACTACTCAGCCATAAAAAGGAATGAGGTAATGTCCTTTGCAGCGACTTGGATGGAGCAGGAGACCATTATTCTAAGTGAAGTAATTTAGGAATGAAAAACAAAAAAAATCATGTTTTCACTTATAATTGGGAGCTAAGCTATAGAAATGCAAAGGCATAGAGAGTGGTATAATGGACTTTGGGGACTCAGGGGTGGGAAATGTTGGGAGGGAGGTGAGGGATAAAAGACTACATATTGGGTACAGTGTACACTGCGCAGGTGACAGGTGCACTAAAATCTCAGACATCACCACTATAGATCTCATCCATGTAACCAAAAACCATCTGTACCCTAAAACCTACTGAAATTTAAAAACTTTTTTAAAAAAACAATGCCTGGAAAAAAAAGTAAGCATTCAATAAATCGTATGTGTTACTATTATTTCACCAAATTTAAAGATGAGAAAACAGAAGCTGGTAGAGGCAACTTGCACAAGGTTACCAAGCTGGTGAGCACCTACCCTCAGAGGGACTGAAGAGGTACCTGGGCCTGATCTTCCTCCTCTAGGAGTCTTTCATATCCAGGCTATCCTGCATATGATGGAACTAGCCCCTACTAGAGTACTGTCTACATGACATGTTAAAGTATAGTTAACTTGAATAATTAAAATGAGTAGGTGGTCTTGCACCCACTAGTTCTAAGCCTATCTATTTGCTACTTTAGAAATGGGTAAAAAGGGTTTTAAAAATAGTAGACACAGAATGTTTTCCTTAGGAGAAATGCACAAGGTCTCAGTGACAGACAGGCCTGGGTAGGGTGAAATTCCACCCACATCCCAGCAGTCAGGACAAGACTTAGGGCACCAGGAGTTAGAAAATACCAAAGATAAATAGGCCTGCTTTGTCATTTTACTGGGTTTTTGCTCTTCATCACATACCAGACATACTTCTGGGGTAACAGAGACAAGAGCGAGGATGGGGAAAACCTTGGAGCTGCGCAACTCCTGATGGCTCTGTCCCCTTCTTTGGGCACAGTTCATTGAAACCTACTTGTGGAGGGGTCTGTGGTGATGGGATACAGTTGAGGCAGAGAGAGTAAAGACGAGAAATAAGAGTCCTCCCTCTGAGAGTAAAAATTGTCCCTATCCAAGTCAGTTCAAATTAGTAATCCTAAAAAAAAAAGAAAACTAATTGAGTTTAACACTCTATAGTTACTCCTTGTATGCCTCTACAGTGCAACGTTTCTTTGTCAAAATTTTTGTATGGTTTTCATTCTCTGAGGTTTGCTTTAATTACTAAAACATTTACCCAGTGTAATAGCATCCTGATTAGTTGACATTAAGATCTTTACTTCTTTAGACTGGACCTGTTAGATAATATAAGGAAGCTTTCTTGGGTGATTGGAGTCTAAAGGCATCTCTTTCAAGGCTCAGTGCTAGGGTATTCCCGGGATGCTCAGGAACAGAGCATGTTCATCTTTGCAGAAGCCCTCTGTGCTACACCATCCCCTGGCAGAAGAGTGCTTTCCTGTTCTGTTTGTAGCTGGCTGGGGTTACAGATGGAAATGAGCAGAAATTGAGCAATGCCCCGCTACCTTCTGGGGAACTGTCAGAACCCCTTCACACTAGAGGGGCCATTGGAGCCGTCCTTCTCAGCACACTAAAGGCTCAGGCCTTTTTCTACTTTTTGGGCCAGTAGGCTGTTTTCCATTTCCCCCTGAAAGCTGGAATGCTAGATAAGTGCTGGCTTTAGTTACAAAACCCGAGGGATCCTAGAAAGCCAAGTGTGTATGCCAAACAGCTCTGACCTGCAGTATTCATCAAGGACCTGGTTGCAACTGCAGTTCTTACAGTTTTAGAAAGGAATCCTGCTCAGAGGCCAGAAAGAATCATTTAGTGTCACACAGGATCAATTTATTGGTTAAAAAAGGCTAATGATAACAGAAGAATTGTGACATTTTCTTAGTTGTTATTTAAAAGATCCATCCTTCAAATGATAAAAGCATATAGAAAAGTTTAAAAGACTATTGTCTTTTGTAAGTCCATCCACAAGGCTAAGAAGGCCTTTGAACTCTTGAGAGGACCATGCTTTGCTGATAATTCTTTGGAGATAGGATAGATTTGCTGAAACCTTTTTAAGAGCTATTTCCCCCCACCAGCCATGAGTCAGGGAATAGCAGAGCTGAGTGAGGCAACCTTGGCAAAGACAGGAAAGTCACCCTGGATGCTCAGTTCAAGAGGAGGTCAAATGCTGTGCAGTGAACACCACCCCATTATAATCTATTTGTGGAAAGCATAATGTGTATTTTTGTTAAAGGACAATCATACACTGAGGAGAATTAAGTTGGCAATCTGGTGTTTAAAGGATCAGTATGATAAACAAATGAAGTAAGTATAAGAGGAAATTTTCACCCCCCAAAAAATTTTGACTTAAGAGAAGATGTGCTGAGATGACAGCAACTATATGAACCATTTACTTAGGTCAAAGTGCCCGGAATGACACAAAAGTCATTCAGCTTTCTTAAACAGGCAAGCCCTGAAAAACGGAACCCTGTTCAAGCAATTCATTTACTATCCATTCAACAACAAACTTACCTAGGAAGGTATGAAATTGTGTCTGGAGGCAAACTGTGGCCAAGCCCATGAAGACAAATCATTACTTTCTTGAGTGACTTCTACAAATTAAAAATAGGAAAGATATTCCACGAAAAACCAGACACTTCACTGGATAAGTCCAACTGGACTAAGAAAATAGCATGTTTAACTCTCTATTTAAAGGTCAAGAATCAAAATGAGGATGATTTTAAAGGACCTCCAAAAATAAATGAGTTAAGACTATCTTTTACCTGATGTTTTCAGACTGTGGCAGCAAGGGGTTAGCTGGGTAAGCGGGTAAAGTATTATGAGGTTATGTTTCTGGGCTTCCTAAAGAAGAATTATTAATATCAGCAATCACAGAGTTACCTCTGCTTCCTGACAGCATCTGAATCCAGAATAAAATTCTGCTTCCTTGAACTCTTACCAAAATCACCCAAATCCTATATATAAGCCCTTTCTAACATCCCCTTTCCAAGACACCCCTCAATTTACCATGGAGTGAGATTACCTTCACTGCCACAAATGGATAAACCCAAACTTTCTTACATTTACAGGTGGATTCCCGATTGTCTTTCACCAGAGAGCACTGACAATGTAATAATAGAAGTGTTGGTAAAATTCTGCAGTTCAAACTGAGGCAGCTCCCTTAGGCTATGTCCACATGCATTAAAAAAGCTTGTCAGTCAGGGAATTCAGTCAGACTCTTGTAAGAACCACTCCTATTCATTCACTAAAACAGGGTCCAAAATCATTAGTCCATGTGTATTTGCAGGCTCTTTCCCTGTTTCTGCCTCTAATAAGATTCTGAGGCCTTTCTTCCTCACCCACTACCCCATATTCCTAAAGAGGAAAGATCCTGACTGGCTTAGTCAACCCTGGGTCATCGACTGTACAAAATCTAGGGAGTGGGAGAAACAGTAGTAAAAGAGAAACAGGAAAAGTGAACTCAATCCATGTACTAAAGAAGTGAGCTAGGGTGGATGGGGAGAAAAAAGGAAGTCTGCAGCATCGGGTTTAGAGGGGCCAAATTGGAGATGAGGTGAGAGTCGGGGAAGAGAGGGACTAAAGCACCTGCAGGAGCTGAGACACTGGATGTGAAATACAATAAGGAAAAATAGTTTTTAAAAAGTTTTCCTGTCCTTTATGAAAGTGCCATATACCCTCCAGCCCTCTCTCATGTTCACTGCCTCTTTACATAAAAGCAAAAACAAAATAACTTGGTATTTTAGAGATGGATTTAAGACTTAAGTTCAAAACCTAAAACTACAAAGATTCTTAAAGAAAACCTAGGAAAAACTTTTCTGGACATTAGCCTAGGAAAAGAATTCATGATTTAGGCCACAAAAGCAAATGCAACAAAAACAAAAATAGACAAATGGAACTTAATTAAACTGAAAAGCTTCTGCACAGCAAAAGAAATAATCAACAGAATGAACAGACTGTCTACAGAATGGGAGAAAATACTGGCAAATTATGCATCCAAAAAGGACTAATACCTAGAATCTACAGAGAACTCAAACAATTCAGCAAGAGAAAAACCAGGTAACCCCATTACAAAGTGGGCAAAAGACATGAACAAACATTGTTCAAAAGAAGATATACAAACAGCCAATAAGTATATGAAAAAAATGTTCAATGTCACTGATCATCAGAGAAATGCAAATTAAAACTACAATTAGATACTAGGTTACACCAGTCAGAATGGCTATGATTAAAAAGTCAAAAAAAGCAGATGTTGGTGAGGATGTAGAGAAAAGAGAATGCTTATACACTGTTGGTGAAAATGTAAATTAGTAAAATCTCTATGGAAAACAGTATGGAGCTTTCTCAAAGAACCAAAAATAGAACCACCCTTTAATCCAGCCACCCCACTACTGAGTATCCACCCAAAGAAAAAAATTATTATATCCAAAAGATAGCTGCACTCATATGTTTATCACAACACTATTTACAATAGCAAAGTCATGAAATTCATCTAAGTGTCCATAAATAAATGATTAGATAAAGCAAATGTGTATATATCTATAGATAGGTAGATAGATAGACAGACACTATGGAATGCCACTTAGTTGTGAAAAAGAATGAAATCATGTTTTTTGCAGCAACATGGATGGAACTGGAAGCCATTTTCTTAAGTGAAATAACTCAGAAACAGAAAGTCAAACACTCCGTGTTCTCACTTATAAGTGGGGACTAGATCCGACTTGCTTTATCCTCTGTATGTAACACAGTGCCTGGCATGGGGCGGTTACTCAACATACTTTGTTTCATCAAACAAGTGTTATCTGGCTTCTTGTTCTAGTCATCACCACCCGGCTTTGTTACTGGCAAAGTGTCTAAAGTACCTGTCTCTGGTCAATCAGCATAGACAATTATCCAAGTACTTATGCTTTTTCCTTCCTTCTCTTACCCAATTCAGGCTTTCTTGCAGAATAATAATAATCATAAATGCTGTTTATGGGCATACTACTAAACTCTTCCTTTTTCATTATTTCTACTAATCCTCACAACAGTTCTGAAGATAAACATTGCCCATTTTAAGGTTAAAAATCTGAGGCTTGGAGAGGTTTCATGACATGCCTAGGATATAACTAGTAAGTAAGGAAACAGCAACCCGAAGCCCAGCCCCACTAAGTTTCAGACTTTACAAAACCCTCAGTTAATCCCTAACTTGAGTCGTCAGACCTGTTTCCCATCATCTCCCTAAATTCCAGCTCAATGGGACCACCAGAAATTCTCTTCAAGTATCCTCACAACTTTGCTTCTATTGTTGCCTCCTTCAGATGCCCCCCTCACATGGTACCCTACATAAAGCCCAGCTCAAACATCCTCTCTCATAAGGCTGTCTGTGCTTTCTCTATCCCTCCATTGGCTACGATCTTGCTTCTTTGTCACATTTAATTTGAACTTCTCTTACAACATGTATTATATTCTGCCTTGAATTAGAGCTATTCTGATGCACATCTTTTATTTTATCCTTCTTTACCTACTCAACTAGTTATAATAATAGCAAACACATACAGCACTTACTAGGTGTCTGAGAACAGTCTAAGCACTTAACCTATATTAAGAAACTGAATTCTTATAGTAACCCTATAAGGTATGTACAATGCATACTCATCCTCTCTGTTTTGCAGATGAGGAAACTAAGGCACAAAAAGCTCAGTAAACTTGTCTGGGGTCATAAAACTAATGAGTAGCAATAACAGAGCTTGCACCCAGGTAAGAGAGCACCAGCACTCATGCCATGAACCATTAGGCCAGGTTGCTCACGTGTAGCAAGATCGGCTGAGCCAAAGAATAAACGAATATACAAATGAATGAATGTAAGCCAGAAAATTCAGTGTAAAATTAAACAAGCCAGTCACATTATTTGGTTTATTCGACATCCAGTTACCCTAAATTTGTGGCATTAGAAAGAGTTTTTATGTGTTAATCATTCACTTTTAAAAATTCCTTCAATAAATATTTTCTGAAGATACTATGCCTGGCCCAGGACTAGAAGCTGGGTCAGTTTGTGCTGTCAAGATCTCACAACCATTCAGTGAGAGGAGCTTGCAGGTATCTGCCATTTGCACTGGAGTTGGTTGTGTAGAAATGTAATATCTGGAACTTTATGACTGTAACTAATTTTCTTCCTACTATGAACCATGAACTCAACCCTCCTCATCTGACATTGTCTGAAGACATTTTTGGTGTTACAACTGAAGGTGCAGGTGGTACTGCTATTAGGTGCTTAAAATCCAACAATGCCAACAAGCATTCCAAAATGCACAGGACAGCTGCCATGACAAAGATATATATGGCCCAAAATGTCAGCAGTGCCCAGGCTGAGAAACCCTACAGCAAAAATATAAGGAAAAATTCCTATGCCAAAAACAAAAGATGAACAAAAAGCTCTCACTGAGAGGGTACCTCTCAGACTCCTTGGAGGAAAGGCCAGTGCAAAATTGAGAAACATAAATTCAACCACAGCAGTGATAAAGAAATAAACAAAGCATACATGGCAAAATAAAATCAAGTCTAAAATACTCCTTGAATCTGCAGTAGCGTTTAGCAAATTAATCTAATTACTGGGAATTTTGCAAATGCTGCCAGTGGTACTGTTGCTCTGGAAGGAGGAAGATTCAATTGCCAGCCTCCCTAAAAATTCACTTAGGAAAATTTATTGGTTAGCTATCCTTGTATGGTACAGGGTTGAGATTCTAGGATGAGAAATTGCTTCTTCTAAAACAAAACATGACATCTAAACTTAATGTGTGCAGATGCCTGGCTCAGGAATACCCCCTCTATTTTAGAGGTTAAATATGGGTCCAGAGACCACATCCTGCTGATCAGCCCTCTGAGAGGAGGATAAGATGGCTACTCTTTTACTGACTACAACGAAAATTTGGGCTCCAAAGAGGGGTCCCTAAGGGATCCTGGGAGAAAAATCTTCCCATTCTCCTTTTCCCAAAGTACTTCTACCCAACCCTAAATTCTATTAAGAAAAGAGGTGCTTGCTGTCATAGAGGGCTAAAGGAAATAAGAACATGGGATAGCATCAGAACCCTGGGTTCACATCCCAGCTCTAGCACTTATTAGCTGTGTTGAGCTTTGATAAAGTGATTGTCTTCTCAGTGCCTCAGTTTTGTCATCTGTAAAATGGGAGATAATAACCCACCTCAATGGGTTCTTGGGGCAATTAATACAAATAAAGCATTTGAAATAGTTTCTTGCACATAAAATGTGCTATGTAAACCCTGGTTAATATTATTAGTATTATTATTGAAGTATGAGTTCAATGAAGGAAAAGGCTGTACCTCATTTTTATGGATTTCCCTAGGCTTAGTATAGTGCTTTTGTTACTCCCAGAATATATTATCATAATTCAATTTTCAGATGACTTTGTTTTGGTTTAACATCAATACTTTAGTCAAAGTGCCCTCTCACCATCTAAGGCTGATAGAATTTTGGAGTTTTACCAGGTATGATTGAAAAAGAACATATGCTGTAGTTTTGGGATACTGCCTTTTTGTCTTCGTATTTTATCAGTTACAGAGAGTTATTTTTAAATCTACATCTATGATTGTGTGTCTAGTTTAAACAATTTTTGTTTCATATACTTTAGAGACATGTTATTTGATTCATATACATTTAGAATTATGTTTTCCTGTTGAATCATCCCTTTTTATCATTGTGAAATGTCACTCTTTATATACCTAGTATTACTCTTTGTCTTTAAATATGCTTTGTCTGTTTGTAAAATAGCTGTGTCAGCTTTTCTTTGGTTAATGTTTGCACAGTAAACATTTACCATCCTTTGAATTTCACCCTATCTGTGTCCTTATATTTAATGTGCATCTTACAAACAGGAACTATTTGAGATAATTTTTAAAATCCAGTGTGGCAATCTTGGTCTCTCAATTATATTATTTAATCCACTTACATTTAATGTAATTACTAATATATTTGGGTATAAGTCTACTATTTTACTTTTCATATCTATTAAATCATCTGTTTTTTGTTCCTTTGATGATGCTTTCTTGACTTCTGTTTAACTAGTGAAGTATTTTTTAGCATTCCATTTTGCTTTTTCTGCTAGTTCTTAAACATTTTTGAATTACACTTCTAGTGAATATAAAAGATAACTGAATGATTATAATATGCATCTCATTCTGGACTAAGTATAATTTACCTCAAATTAGTAGTTTTACCACATCATGAGTAGTGCAAAAACTTCAAAATAGTTGAATTCCATTTACTCTCCTCCTGCTTTTGTGATAGTTTTTAATATTTTACATTCACAAATGACACAAACACTACACAACATGATTGTTTTTGCTGCTTTAAAGAATGTAAAAGATAAAACACATTTAAAAAAAATTGGGGGTAGGACAGTGATTCATGTCTGTAACCCCACCACTCTGAGTGATCAAGGAGAGAAAAACACCTGAACTTAGGAGTTCAAGACTTGCCTGGGCAACACAGTGAAACCTCATCTGTACTAAATAATAATAAAAAAATAATTAGCTGGATGTAGTGGTACCTGCCTGTAGTCCCAGCTACTAGGGAGGCTGAGGCAGGAGGATTGCTTGAGCTTGAGATATCAAGGCTGTAGTCAGTTATGATCATGCCACTGCATTCCAGCCTGGGTGACAGAGCAAAACCCTGTCTCAAAAAAATACAGATATTATTAATATATATGTATTACACATATTAGATATATAATATATATATCATACATATATGTTACATCATGGAGACTCTTCTTTTCTTCTGCCAGATTTTTGGGGTCATTTTCTTTAAACTCAGAGAAGTTACTTTAGTAATTCTTGTATTGCAGGTCTGCTAATGACAACTTTGCTCAACTTTTAATTGACTGAAAAAAATCTTTGGTTTGCTATCATTTTTGAAAATTCTTTTAGGATATAGAATTCTAGACTAGCAGGTTTTTTTTTTTCTTTTAGCACTTAAAAATATCATTCCATTAACTTCTGCTTTCATAATTTTTGTTGAAAATTTTGCTGTTTATCTTAATGTTGCTCTTTGAAGAAGATTAGCCTGAAGCACGTTTTTGATACATTTATATTTTACAACTCCCTCCATCACATAATGTAAGCTGTTTAGTGTCAGGGACCAAGTGTGACTTGTTCATCAGAAGCATCTAGAATTGTGCCTGACACTTCTATATTCAAGGCATATTTTTGAAAGAATTTATAAATAAATGAATGAATTACATGTCATGAGCACAAGGCAATGCCCAACGCAAAGTAGCCACTTACCAAAGAGTGAATAAATTAAGTCAATGTTCCTGGACAAGATCTCTACTGTTACTTCTAAGTTCATAATACCATTCAAACTGTTGTAAAGACCTCTAGCTAAAATTAAATTTTACCACTGCATAAACATTTTCTTGACCACTCATAGTAGTTTTGAAAAAATTCTACTTATATATTAAATATCTTGATAATAACATCTGAAAATATAACATTAGTGATTCTTTTAGGTTATTTATTACAGTGAAGATGAGCCAAGTCAAAATGTGTTTTTTGAAATTAGCTTTCAAATAAATTTACTTCATCATCTCCAAAGAATGAAAATTTTTAGACACAGATATTAAAAGATGTTTCCAGTGATTTTAATGAAATAAATGCGGTGCTCATCCTCAGAAAGCATCAGTCTTAACAACCATAAGAGCCAGACTTACAGATAGATGAAATTTCTTCTCCTTGTCAAAAGGAAGGAAGACCCTGTGTTTTAAAACAGATCTGTCTTGCAGTTTACTCTCAGCTACTTTTTGCAGCCTCAGGATAGTTCATCATCTTGTCAGTTTATAAATGGTACAGAATAAACTTAAGTTGCTCCTAAGTGGTTACTTTACAACGCAAGAGGCAGGCCACTGAAGTTCAAATGTTTATCCAACCTCTAGTTATTTGAAGGCATGATAAAAACAGGTAGGCAATGCATTAGTTGGAGAGAACTACTGATGTGCCATATCTGATAAAGGGTGTAGAAAATGATAGAGAAATGAAAAACCTGACCATTTCTTTCTGAGTCAGAATTTAAAATGTGGCTTCATCTTTTGAATTCCCAAAACAGCAATCATTTTCAAACATAAGCATGAAGGGTGCTATAGAGTTCACTACGCAGTCTTTAGATAATCTACATCCTGGAACTTATCTAACACCACAAAGACCTGAGACTTGGCTATCTTAGTATTCTGAAGCATTCGTCTTAAACCAAATTGTCTTCAAAGCAGGAACAGCAATGAATACTTTACTTGTTTATTCAGCAAATATTTGTTGGTCATCTGTTACGTGCTTATGTTCTTGGGATGGAGTGGTGAATAAAATAGTCAAAACCAAAATGGTCAAGCAACTCACATTCAGTGGGAGAGCCTGAGAAGAGAGACAGAGCGTAGACAGTGTGACATGATCAGGAAAGTACCCTGACCAGGAAAGGGCAGGTAACAAAGCTGGCAAGAGTGGAATGTATAGGAGTTGGCCCGATGATGATAGGGCAGAGACTGTGAGGTGGAGATGGAGAAGTTGGAGTGGAGATGAGGAACTTGGGAACATTCACAATGAGGCAAGTGATTTTCTAGGAACTAGGAACATGGAGACAGCAGAACTTTCCCCACTGTAATCGATGCCGTCTGAGGCAGACAAGAAGACACCAATTGAAGCATTCATCTGAAACCAACCTGTCTTAAAAGCAGGGACAGCAATGAATACCTTATTTTTTAATTGCATTTTAGGTTTTGGGGTACATGTGAAGAACATGCAAGATTGTTGCATAGGTACACACATGGCAGTGTGATTTGCTGCCTTCCTTCCCATCACCTATATCTGGCATTTCTCCCCATGCTATCTTTCCCCAACTCCCCACCCCCTGCTGTCCCTCCCCAATTTCCCCCTGACAGATCTCAGTGTGTGATGCTCCCCTCCCTGTGTCCATTGTTCAACACCTGCCTATGAGTGAGAACATGCAGAGTTTGATTTTCTGTTCTTGCGTCAGTTTGCTGAGAACAATGGTTTCCAGGTTCATCCATGTCCCTTCAAAGGACATGAACTCATCGTTTTTTATGGCTGCATAGGATTCTATGGTGTATATATGCCACATTTTCCCTATCCAGTCTATCATTGATGGGCATTTGGGTTGGTTCCTGGTCTTTGATATTGTAAACAGTGCTGCAAAGAACATTCATGTGCATGTGTCCTTATAGTAGAATGACTTATAATCCTTTGGATATATGACCAGTAATGGGATTGCTAGGTCAAATGGAATTTCTATTTCTAGGTCCTTGAGGAATCACCACACTGTCTTCCACAATGGTTGAACTAATTTACACTCCCACCAACAGTGTAAAAGTGTTCCTATTTCTCCACATCCTCTCCAGCATCTGTT